>OVAN01001493.1:29766-40515 GCA_900406275.1 Anastatica hierochuntica
CGTGCTCATATTGCATTGCGAATTATACACCCCATATTCTGTGTGGATTTCTGATCCAACAATTGGCGCTAGAAGGAGGGGGGATTCCGCTTTGCAACATCATTGTTCCACATAAGTCAGTGTACATTTCGTTTTTACCCGTTCTATTCCCCCTTTTTGTTTTCAGGAAGTCATGTCTGGCGACAACGGAACAGATGGAAGAACAAGCCCAACTTTCCCAGGAATTCACGATGGCGACAACGTCAACCCGACTGCTGAGACTCAGGAGCAAGAACAGACCGCCCCAACGTTCGACGCTCAGGCAGCGTTGGACCAGGTCCCGGAGAACATGTGCGGCATCTTCGCCCTACTGGTAGAAAGGACCACAAGATAAGAAGTGCAAGACCGGAGATCGAGACAACAGTTAGAGGAGCTGGCGCAAATACAGGCTGCCCAGCTCGCAAGGATAAATTCTATCGCCCCGATCTCACCACGGAACTCCGGGCTTTGGAGACCCGACCTGACAATGGAGCGACCCACGCTGACCAGAGGTCGGGCGGAGATCGAGACCAGGGACAACAAGACTCAGCTCTGGGAGGGGTGTCAGCCCATGCAGACACCGAGCTGCAAGTGCTAAAGCAGACCCTCGCCCAGGCAACCGCCGAGCTCCGGACGATGCAGTCCCAGATCCATAAAGCAACCAGCTCAGCGCTAGAAGTTCACCGAGTCATTGAGGAAACTCAGCGAACGCCCTTCACAAGCTGAATCGTAAGCGCGACCATTCCAAGCATTAAGCTAAAAATCGCACCCTACGAGGGAAAAACAGATCCCCGAGCTCACATGACTGCATTTTGCATTGCGATGGGACGGACCAAATTCAATGAAGCTGACAAGGACACCGGATATTGTCAGCTTTTCGTCGAGAACCTTTCCGGAGCGGCTCTAAACTGGTTTTCCCGCTTAAAGGCGAACTCCATTGACAGCTTCAACGAGCTATCAACAACGTTCATCAAGCATTACTCCATGTTCATCGAGAAAGGAGCTTTGGATGCCGACCTCTGGACGATGATGCAGAAAAAAGACGAGTCCTTACGATCTTTTTTATCCAGGTTTAAACCAGTCATTTCCAACATGGTCATCAGCGACGAAGCAGACATCGCAGCCTTACGGAACGCTCTCTGGTACAACTCCCGCCTCCGGGAGGACCTCATGCTTAACCGATCTACTTCCTTGGAGGATGCGCTTTACCGCGCTTCAAGGTTTGTGGAAATAGAGAACGAAAAGAAGGCATACGCGGAAAAGCACGCCTCTACAACAAAGACAACATCCAAGGAGAAACATAGAGAGGAAAAAGACAACAAGCGATCTTCCAGCGGACACCGATCTGAGGGAAGCAATTCCAAGCACAGGACGTTTCAGATATCTAACCCACGAAGTTCAGATCGGAGCTCGGGACCCAGTTCCAGCTACAAGTCCAGGTCTAACACCTGGACGCGGAACGACGGGGCCAGGACCTCGGAGAAATTCTGCGAATTCCGTAATACCTTGGGACACACAACGGAAGAATGTTATGGATTCAAGCAGTATTTGTTTAACAAATACAAGGCGGAGGAGCTGGCTAAAAAGAACGATGATCATGAGGGGGCGCAACCTCATAATGACATGGAACCGCCGAAACGAGATCGGGACGCGAGGCAGATGGAGAAGGCAGAAGCCCCAACAGCTCGGAAACGAATCAATATGATAATGGGGCCAAGTCCTTTCTTCAACGACACGGTCCGGTCAATAAAAAGCTACAGCAGGCAGGCGAACTCAACCACCGACGACGTCCAGGCGGCGATCAGAGAAGATACCGTCATAGAATTCTCGGAATGGACAACCAGGAGCGTCACGCGACCTCACGACGACGCCTTAGTACTTGAACTCATGATTGAGGATTGTGAGATAGCTCGAGCGCTAATTGATTCAGGCAGCTTGGTAAACGTCCTCTACAAGGAGACACTCGACAAAATGGCAATCCCAGAGGAGCGCATCAAGAGATCGAAGCAGCCACTAACCGCCTTCAACGGTGCTACTACAATGTCGATAGGGACGATCAAGCTCAACACTTTCACTGGCGGTGTGAAGATGGAGACCAAGTTTACGGTGGTAGAAGCCCCATACATATACAATGTAATATTGGGAACTCCTTGGATACATTCAATGCGAGCAATACCGTCCACCTACCATCTGTGCATCAAGTTTCCCATGGAGCACGGGGTGGTAACCGTCCACGGGAGTCAGCAGACGACAAGATTGTGTTATGTTAATGAAAACAAACTACGTAGGTCCCAAGAGCAATACACATTCCAAATCCATGCTCCGGAGTCGGGTCCGGAGGCAACAGATCAAGCCGAGCCATCCTACCCCGAGCTCGGTAAAATCAGGCAGGTGTATATTGACCCCGGTAACCCCGACCACTGCGTGGGAGTCGGGGCGAACCTGGAGAAAGAAAATTTCAAGGAGCTGGTAACGTTCCTTAAAGGGAACAAGCACACCTTTGCCTAGACAATAGACGACATGTCGGAGATAGGCTTGGACATCACATTCCACGAGCTCAATGTTGATCCGACCTACAAGCCAGTTCGCCAAAAGAGGAGGAAGCTCGACACGGAAAGAGCGGAGGCGGTCAATGCGGAGGTAGAACGACTGCTCAAAGCCGGTTCAATCATTGAAGTCAAGTACCCAGACTGGTTAACCAACCCGGTGGTTGTCAAGAAGAAGAATGGCAAATGGAGGGTTTGCGTGGAATTTACCGACCACAACAAGGCATGCCCGAAGGACTGCTTCCCTCTTCCACACATAGATCAGTTAGTTGAGGCCACAGCTGGGAACCAACTGCTGTCATTCTTAGACGCCTTCTCCGGGTATAATCAGATCCTCATGCACCCTGATGATAGAGAAAAGACGACCTTCGTGACCGACCGAGGACTCTACTACTACAAGGTGATGTCGTTCGGCCTCAAAAATGCAGGAGCAACTTATCAGAGGTTGGTAAATAAGATGTTTTCCGATCAACTTGGCAGGACAATGGAGGTATACATTGACGACATGCTGGTAAAGTCATTACGCGAGGATGATCACATTGGCCATTTACGAGAATGTTTTTCAGTTCTCAACAAATATGGCATGAAGCTGAACCCGACCAAATGCACATTCGCCGTCACCTCCGGAGAGTTCCTGGGGTACTTGGTGACCTAGCGCGGGATCGAGGCCAACCCTAAGAAACTCTCCGCTATCTTGAACATGAAGTGTCCAACCACAATGCGGGAAGTACAGCGGCTCACAGGGCGGATAGCGGCCCTGAGCAGGTTCATCTCCCGATCTACCGACAAGTGTCTCCCGTTCTACCAGAAGCTTCGCTCCAACAAGAACTTTGAATGGGATGAGTCATGCGAAGAGGTATTCTCCCAATTGAAGACATATCTCACCACACCCCCAATACTGTCCAAAACGGAAACCGGTGAAATTTTATATCTTTACATCGCGGTGTCCAGCGCGGCGGTCAGCGGAGGCTTAGTACGAGAAGAAAGCAACGAACATAAGCCCATTTTCTACATCAGCAAGTCTCTGGCAGACGCCGAGACTAGATACATGGTAACCGAAAAACTGGCGCTAGCTGTGGTGACATCGGCGCGGAAGCTTCGCCCGTACTTCCAGTCTCATTCCATAGCCATCTTATCCAACCATCCGCTCCGCACCATACTCCACAGCCCAACACAGTCAGGACGTCTAGCCCGGTGCACAATTGAACTTAGCGAATACGACATCGAATTTAAGCCTCGAACTGTGCTGAAGTCGCAGGTCCTGGCGGATTTCATCATTGAAATAACCCCAGAACCGAGCTCTGAAACAGAGGTTCCGGGTACCTGGACTCTACACGTGGACGGTTCTTCCTCCACCAAGGGGTCTGGCATTGTGGTGCAACTTGTATCCCCGATCGGGGAAACTATAGAGCAATCTTTCCGTTTAGCATTCCCGACCTCCAACAACGAGGCAGAGTAGGAAGCATTGCTTGCTGGGCTCCGCCTAGCAAAGGCAGTCAACGCAAAGAGGATTGGTGTATTCTGCGACTCACAGCTCGTCGCAAACCAATTCAACGGGGAGTATGAAGATTGGGACGATCGCATGATCGCATACCTCAAGTTGGTACAAGCAAAAGCTACGACATTTGATGAGTTTTCCTTGACCAAGGTGCCACGCAAGGAAAACTCTGCCGTCGACGCACTAGCCGCGCTGGCCTCCGCCTCTACTAATAGTCTCAGTCGTACGATTCCGGTGGAAACCTTGACCAAGTCAAGCATTAGCGAGATTCTTGCAGCTCTGAACTCGGCTACCCATGCCGACCAGCCGGACCCACAGCACGCCATGGCCCTTCACGAAGACGACCTCGGCGAAGACCCTGGCACCGTCGCCCTTGAAGGGATTGGAGAAGGGGCAGACTGGCGAATTGAGATAAGGAATTACATCGCTGACGGCGACGTCCCACCTAACAAGTGGTAAGCTCGGAAACTGAAGCAGTGGAGCGCGCGCTACACATTATTTGAAGACAAGATCTTCTGATGGAGTGACACGGGCGTCTACATGTACTGCGTGCACGGCGACGAGATCAAGCAAATAATCAACAAAGTCCACTCAGGAGTTAACGAGAACCACGCCGGCGACAGGTCGCTAGCACAAAAGATACGCACGCAAGGCTACTATTGACCCACCATGGAGCGAGACTGTCTGGCATACGCAAAGAAATGCGAACGGTGCCAGAGACATGCCCCCATCATTCACCAACCAACTGAGCTAATGAAGTCAGTCATGACGCCGTACCCGTTCATGCGCTGGGCAATGGATATAGTTCGCCCGCTGCATAAATCGGACAAAAAGCAGTACTTGCTCGTTCTAATCGATTATTTCTCTAAGTGGATCGGGGTGGAAGCCTACGCCAAGATTAAGGACAAGCAAGTCATCGACTTCTCGTGAAAAAACATCTTGTGCCGTCATGGTTGTCCCGCATGCAATCGTCATGGATAACGGCTCGCAGTTCATCTCCAGAGATTTTGAGCATTTTTGCTCGGTCTACAAAATCAAAATCCAATATTCAACGCCACACAATCCCCAAGGCAACGGGCAAGTTGAAGCAACAAATAGGCGTATAGTTGAGGGCCTCAAGAAACGGCTGACAACCAAAAAGGAAAGATGGGCCTTCGAGTTGGATGGAGTCCTTTGGTCACACCGGACCACGCCACGGCGTGGCATGCAGCAATTGCCTTACTCCCTCGTGTATGGCGTTGAAGCGATGATACCCGCCGAGGTACGAGTGCCAACACTCCGCCATCAGGTACTCCCCGAAGATGTACCCACCAATGACGAGCTATTAAGAATGAACTTAGACACGATTGAGGAGCAGCGGGAGCTCGCCTTCATCCGCCTTCAAGCCTACCAAAACCAGGTCGCCAAGTACTACAATAAGAATGTTAGTCCGCACGCTTTCCAAGAGGGCGACTTGGTCCTCCGTCGTGTGGTCCAGAACACTTCCGAGTACCAGGCTGGCAAGCTCGGCGCGAGTTGGGAAGGCCCTTACAGCATCGCCAAAGCACTGCACCCACAGGTCTACGAACTTCTTCGCATGGATGGTACGCCGGAACATCGTCCATGGAACTCGGTGAACTTGAGGAAGTACTACTGCTAAATTTCGTTTTTGCTTCCTGTTGAGCAAAAAAATAAAAAAATAAAAACAGGTCTCGTGGACCTCAATGTAATTGAACTATGGAAAGGCTTGATCCCTCTGGGGTACGTAGGCAACCCGTTGTGGGTACAACTGCTATAATGAAAACACACATTCTTTGACTATGTCATGTTCAAATCCTTTATCTTACGAAGCTCGGTTATGTCGGCGCCCTGGCCAGGTCCCCCGACCTCCGAGTTATCAGCGCGCTTCTCATAAACGCCTAGGTGAAACGACACCATGGACGTGGAAAGAAAGCCTTTGCATGGCTCCTTGCTGTCTGGTATGAGTTAAGCATACCCTCATAGGAAAGCCGGACCACGTTCGCAGAACACTCAAAAACCAAAATCTCCCTTTTACTTAAGGAAGAAATCTTGAGTGTGGCACGGGGTAAGCCAGCACCGCGCTGCGCCCAAACACCAAGTCCTGAAACAGGATAAGCTGGGGACATTCCTCGCGCCTATGTTCGCTACTAAAGATAAGAGTGAAGTCAATAAGAGGGCCCTCGCGTTTCGCAAGTCATTAAACTTGTGATTGGGAGCAACATTCTCCTTTCGTGTCAACACTCTCCTATTCACTTTCCTGTTACGCCGAAAGAGGAACTACAAGCCGAAGGTAACAAAACAGAAGCTTGAACACTTGAGCATCAACAAGATGCTTTCGTGTGCTTTAGCTCGGGCATCAACAAGATGCTTTCGAGTGTTTCAACTTGAGCGTCAACAAGATGTTTTCAAGTGCTGGAGCTGATAAGCTTCAAACTAAGCCTAAAGTGGCTTCAAGTAGAGCCCAAATGTCAACTGCTCCGGGCTGTGGCCCGCTGACTAATCCGCAAGAAAGAGTTAGATGGGTCGAGGTTAAGTAAAGGAAAGTGAAGCAATTTGTAAAGTCTTAACTTAAAGAAGAAAGTTGGATAAAAGCCCTCCTGGGCACCAAGAGTTAAGTTCAAAACATGAGGAAAGCAGAGACACCAATAAAAACGAATAAAAGTTTAAAAAAGTACAAAAGGGAGTGACGAGGCCACATGCAGCCTATTCTTGGGTCTTCTCCTGGTCTTGGGCAAGCTCGGAGGCGACGCTTGGGGAGATAACAAAACGTTGGACCCGAACTGGTCAATCTGGAGAACTGGGGGAGCGGGCAGGACGTTGTCAGCGGTAGGGGTCTCCGCAGAAAGTGCCAAGGCTGGAACAACTGGAACCACGAAAAGCTCGGAGGGGTCAACGGATATGGAGGAGACCTCGACCTCGGTAGAAGCAGGAGTGGGAGCAAGGAGTGCGGCCTAAGAAGACCCTTCAGAGCTGTCTGACACCGAGGAAACCCGGAGGTCTTCAGCAAGGTTAAGCTCAATGATATCCATCTCATTGAGCTCGTCGGCAAAACCCTCTAGGGCTGCCGTCATGTCTTCCCTCTCAGCACCAAGGTCGGGCTCAGTCCCTTTGGCCTTGCTCTCCTTGAGCTTGTCGATAAAATCAGCTCGGGCCTTGGCTTGAGACTACAAGAGGGCATTCTCCTGCACAAGTTTGGCATCCTCTATAGCTCGCTCAACCCTCAAGAAGCGGACCTTGTACTTGGGGGCAGCTTCCTTCCTAACTTTCTTGGAGGCCTTCCGAGCTGCCCTCTCAATTTGCGCCTTGAGGCGGGAGACTGTTTCTTCGTGAGCTTTGGCAGCACAATTGTGTCGCCACAACAGGTCGGAGAACTTCTTCTCTGCAGCCTCCAGCTTGGCATCCGTCTGCTCCTCCTCCCTTTGAGCCTCACTGCGAGCCTCCTGTAGCTCGTTGAAGATCTCGTCAGCATTGGTCTTGGCCTCAACCAAGCGTTTTTCCATCTCCTTCATCCTCTTCTGGGCTTGCTCCTCAGATGTCTTGAGCTTCCCAAGAGCTTGGGACCAAGATGCTTCAAGAGCTTCATTCTTGACTACAACCTCAGCGACCTTCTGGGCCATGTCCTTCAGCTCAAATTCCCTCTCGGTGGCCAGCTTGACGGCCTTGCTGCGCATGCCCTTCTCGATGTCGAGAGCGTGGCGATCCTGGTACCACAGAGACTTCACACGGGCCAGCTCCGCCTCATATTCCAGCCGGAGGCGGTTGAAGAAGCCCATTCCCTGGAAACAAGAAAGTATAAGTTGGGAGGAAGTGGCCCACGTAAAAAACAGGGACTAAGGAAGTTACCTCCGTATAGCGAACACATAACTCCTGGTAGGAGTCTGATTGCAGCTGAAACTTCTTTGGAGGAGTCGGACTGTCAGGGAATTGGACCCCTTCATAGAACCTCACAGCGGCCTCCCTTCTGTGTCCAAGGGAAGAAGGCTCAGGGGGGTCAAGCCTCAAAGCATGACCAGCATCCAGAGGCTGGGAAGAGAGGGTCGCAGGCTCCGAGCTCACGGGAAGCCCTTTGTCTTTTGGCTTCCTAGGTTCTGACCTTGGCGGATCAGAAAACCTCCTCTCCTCCGACCTCCGGCGGTCAGAAGAACCTCTCTCACCCGATCTACTCGGGCCAGAGGACCTCCCCTCCTCGGTGCGTTGCCTCTTTGAGGAGCCTGTGGAGGGGGAAGGGGAGCGTTTCTTGGAAGGAGGATCGCGAGCTCGCAGGTCCTTTTTGCATGAGCTCCCGGAGGGCCTCGTGGAACTTTCCTTCTCCTTCCTCTTCCTGGCAGCCTCACTCACCACAGCGAGAGAGGCCTCGCGGCTTGAGGGCGGAGCAGCAGCAGGAGCCTTTGCCGGAGGAGGAGGCATCAAGCCGGAAGCCGCAACGAAGCTCGCGCTCCCAGGGGCCTTCCTGGGGACGGGGGTCCGTTCCCTGCTCTCAGAAGGGCCAGGGACCTGAGTGTCAAAACGGCCTTCCTTCAGGAGCTGCTCCTTCTCGGCCCAAAGACGATCTTCTTCCTCTTTCCTGGACTTCTCATCGGCAGCAGCCATCTCATCAGGTACTTTTTGGTCAGCAGCAGCCTTTTCATCAGCTGCTCTCTTGGCGGCAGCTGATTTCTCCTCCTCAGCGTTTCTGGTAGCAGCCTTTTCCTTTTCAGCCTTTTTGCGGCGAGCTTCAGCAGCTCGCTGCTCTAGGTTTGAGAGGACTATGGTGGGACGCACCATCTCGGAATGGGAGAGCTGGAGTCAGGGAGGAGAAGGGGGTGAAGGCTTGTCAGCCCTAGCTGCGACAACCCTGGCAAAGGCTCTGGCAATACGATCAGGAGTGAAGAAGGCCCAGGTTCTGTTGGGAGATTGCTTCAGAGATGCTATTACCTCCTTGAGATCTATTGGGAGAGAAGGCTTCTTGCGCTTAGGGGCAACTGCAAGATAGGGAAAAGGAAGCCAGTTAGAAAGGGTGAAGGCAGATAAATGAGAACAGACGGTGACCTAAAATAGGTCGGCTACCAGGATCCAGATTCCAGATTCCACATTCGGCGGGTGGAACCGATAAACTGCTCTGGTAGTGAGTTGACATCAACTAGGACATAGAAGTACGCCTGCTCCCAGAGGTCGTTCTTGGTCTCGGGGAACGCAACTAGCTGCGGACGGCCATAAATGTAATAATGCCCCGATTTAGCAGAGGCCTTAAAGTTGGTGAGGAGCTCCAGCAGCTGAACTCCTAGCTTCACGTCTCTCTCAGCAGCAATTACCATCAGGCCGAGAGTCGTCCTGATAGTCCCCGCTGTTAACTGAGAGAAGGCAACGGTCCGACGCCGACAATATAGGACAAAGAGCTCTGACAAAGGAAAGAAGAGGTGGCTCTTGAGGAAGTAGGATTCGTAGAGGCAGAAGAAGCCTTTAGGAGGAGTCCAAGGCCTCTCTGAAGGAGTGGGAAGTTGAATGAATACTGAGTCAGGGATCCCGCACTTCTCTCTCAGGGAACTAATTGACTTGGGTGTGCTGGTGGTCGACGTAACATTGAAGAACGGGACAACAGGGGCAATGGCTAGCGGCACCGCCGGAATCACGTGAGCAGGGCCAATCGCTTCAGTCTCATCTCCCCCCCCTCTACATCTATAAGTGAGAAAGGGGAGAATTCCTCCTTCTCTCCAGAATCAGGGCGATAGATAGGGAGATCAACCGGAGGAGAAGAAGGAAGGGGTCTTTCAGCGGGGGACCCTTGAGTGTCTCTGACCACAAGCGATGGAGACAAAGGGCCCTGATCAGAAGAGGAAGCAGTCGTGGAGGCAGAGGTGCGCTTCGAGGGTTTCTTGCGAACTAAAGGCGTAACGGGATCCATGGAAGCTTCGGAGGAACAGAAGAAGCGCAGAAGAACAGGGATTGCAGGGTATGGATTGCAGTAGGAAGCACAAAAATTGCAAACTAAAACAGACAAATATGGAGAATAGAGAAAACAGAACAAACCTTTTTCTTTTCTTCAAAGGGGGAAGTCGAATCGTAGTGAGGAGGGAAGGCAGAAGGTCCCACCTTTCAATGACACGTCTCTTAAGCGTGGTGACGTGGGCGGCAGATTAGACGCAACTGGGACCCGCGAAGCAAATCAAATCTTTCTAAAATCTCGCTAAAACAAGATCTCCAAATCAAATTTGCCGGTTCATTTAAAGCAATTTGGGTTGGTTAACTCCAAATCAGGTCCAACCATAATCTTCTTGCCTTAAGAGGAGCTAATCAAGAGATCCTAATCCCAAGATCTCCAGCCAGCTTCCATAAGCCAAGCTCTGAGGGGGCTATTGGTGGAGGTGGTACCCACCATACCCGGTTCGGAGTAAACCGACCCCGGAGTCAATTGGAGAACCAGAGTGCTAATTAAAGCCCACATGATTGAAACCAAAAGATGAATAAAAACTGAAGAATCAACATTAAATGAGAGGGATTAATGTGCCTTAATGAGGCGGTTACGAGGGGAAGGAAGAATAAAAGGAGAGGAAGGAGCACAAGGCGAGGGACCCGCTGAGCAAATCAAATCTTTCTAAAATCTCGCTAAACAAGATCTCCAAATCAAATTTGCCGGTTCATTTAAAGCAATTTGGGTCAGTTAACTCCAAATCAGGTCCAACCATAATCTTCTTGCCTTAAGAGGAGCTA
>OVAN01001494.1:0-40501 GCA_900406275.1 Anastatica hierochuntica
TTTGTGGCATTCAGCCGTGCATCAAAACTTCCTGTCCGGAAAAAGTCCTTTTCTAACTTAACCAAGTCATCCTTGAGAACCCCCCAATAGCGTTGGAAAAAAGTGCAGTCATCCCATCCGGCCCTGAGGCTTTTTCCGGATACATTGCAAAAAGTGCAAACCTCACTTCCGCCTCCGTTATGTCCCTAACCAAGACTTGATTCATCTGGTCCGTAATAATTGGTTGGACATTCTCAAGTGCCTGAGGTAGATCACTCACCGCGGTGGTTGTGAATAGATCATTGAAATACTCAACCGCTATATGACCCATCCTTTCCGGCGACTCCTCCCAAAATCCTTCGGGATCGAATAACCCCAGAATTTTGTTCCGGGCCCTCCTCTGTTTTGTTGAGGCATGAAAGAATTCCGTATTCCGATCCCCCTCCTTTAACCATTAATTTCGGCTCTTTTGTTTCCAAAAGATCTCCTCATCCTTATAGGCTTGTTGAAGTTTCGTTTTTATTTCTACTATGGTATCCTGGGGTACCAAATCATCATTTTGAGCTTCTTCTAGTTGGGCCTTTAGAATATTAATATTTTCTCTTCCCGGTGGGACGTTATTCTTGCGCCACCAAGAAATGGAATTGCGACAATTTTGAATTTTTTCCACAAATACCGGGGTTCGAAAATTCCGTGTACGCTGCCAACCAGATGTAATGGCTTCTGCTAAACTATCCTTTCCGATCCATCTTTTGTCAAACCTGAAATTTTTGTAGTACTTCTCTACTTTATAGTTAAACTTTAGAAGTATTGGCCGATGATCAGATCCAATTCTCGCTAAATATTCCACTTTAGAATACTTAAAAGCATTGTGCCAATCCTCATTTCCGACCGCTCTGTCCAGCTTGCACCGGACCCTCTGGTTACTCCGCGTACCTTTCCAAGACAATTGATCGCCAGCACATGGAAACTCCATCATTCCAAAATGTTGGAGCATTTGGTTGAAAGGGACAAAAGATGCTGCGGGTCGCATTTTTCCCCCTTTCTTCTCATGGTTTCCAGATAATTCATTTAATTCGTCTATTATCAACCATGGAGAAAACCGTTGCTCTCCGATTTCTATTAGTTTATCCCATACTTTATTCCGGTTTGCCGCGACCGGATCCCCATACACAAAGGAAATCGCAACCTTATAATCGTAAATCAACGCAGAAACATCAATTATGCGATTACTTGAATAAAAAAATTCTAGATTTATTTCATTATTATAAAAAAGAGCCAAACCACCACTAGATCCTATCGGATCAACCGTGTACAAATTATTGAAACCAAAATTCAATTGAAATTTTTTTAAACTAATAATAGATTGTTTGGTCTCTGATAAAAATACAATATCAGGCCGAAACTTATTCTAAAGATCACATAAAGTATCAGGTGTCAAGTCTCCCCCCAAGCCTTGACAATTCCAACTTAGGATCTTCACGGTTGAGCCGGTGGAATCGGGGGAGCCACCATTCCCTTCTTCGCTTTTGTGGGAGGCATCAAAACCTTCGTGCCACCTTTATCCTCAGTCCCATCCTTGTTTGTTCCTACACGAGCAGATTTCAACATATTAGGAAGATGTGATTTCCTTGTATTATGCCTAGTTGTGGTTCTGCCTTTGTGAGGCGAGACCAACATCACCATGTTCAACTTTTAAAAATTTACTCCCTGTATCCTCGCAGGACTCCTACTATACTTAGGTAGAATATCATTCCGTTTATTCAAATTAATACCTCCTAATTCCGTAACAATCTGCTCAAAACCCTTGGAAGGGAGTGTGCCAGAGATAATACCTTCGTCACAAGAGCCGTTAACACTTCCAGCACCTGGTAAATCCTCCGTTACGGTCTCTGGGAGAGAATTTAAAGCCGCTGGTGCCTTTATTCCCAATCCATTCCTCTCCGGTATCTCACTGCCCATATTTTCCGTTGTCATAGAAACTAGGTCCAAGCCATCACTTACATTACTCAAGTGTCCTGCTTCCACTAGTTCACCCTCTTCGGCCAGGAGATCATCATTTTGCACTTGTCTCTCCGACATGAGATCGTCACCAGACCCGCCTGTCTCTTCCGTCACGGGAGCAGCGGCTTTCCTTTGGTCAGGAAGGGGAGCTGCCTGTTCCTAGAAAGTGACATTGACCACCTGGTTGCCTCGTTGGTTTTCTCCCAAAGAATAAAGTGGTCTCGGCCAACTACCATGACGCACAACTGTGGAAGAAGAGCTTGTGCTCTTAGGTCGGTATGCCTGAGTGTTCTCTCGAGACGAGCCGCTCTTATAGCCTTTCACCCGCTGATCTCGATGATGAACCTCTGTCTCACTCCGTTTCAAGAGTTTCTCTGCATAGGTCTCTTTCTTTCCATGCCTACCCGTGTAACTCCCATCCCGGCCGTGAGAAGCACTCTCCATACTGTCCATGATATCCCAATCTAGAGCCCTTTTAACCAGTTGCTTACGAGAAGGCTGTCCCTCTCGCGACTTGCCATCTCTCTTAACCAGATCATCACCACCAGCATTTAAGAAGTTGTCCTGTGTCCTGCGTGAGGCTCTAAGTTCCGGACACACCTCAGTATCATGCGTAAGCATGTTACAATGTTTGCAAATACCAGAGAGCTTATCATATTTAAGATTAACCGTGATCTCCTCGCCATGATCAAAAGGCACCACCGTTGAGAAAACCACTGGCTTGAAGCCATCAATGGTGACCTGAACACTCGCAGCATCCGCATCCACTGCTTTGACCTTCCCAATAGCCTTACCTACAACCGTAATTGTATTCTCTTCCCACAAATGTAAAGGAATATCCTCCACCTTGACCCAAAAGGTGATTACCGAGGGGTAAAGAGGTGTTACTACTGGTTCCCATCGCACCAAAGACACCATCCAACCATCAAAGTGATACGGTTCATAATTGAGAACATCCAAAATATCCCGTTCGGACTGAAAATTAAATTGAAACTTGCCACTACCGAGATCACCCTCTTTCACCTTCCCTTCTAACTTCCAGATTTTTGGAAGATTGACCAGTAGACTATGCATCTTTTGGATCTCTGGGTTCATAAGCCGGCCGATCAACGTCAAAGAAAACTGTTGGACACGCCTAGCAATCCCCGCCGAAGAAAGCCTCACTGTCTCCGTACGAACCGCTCCCTTGGTGACTGTAAGCTGAGCCATTGCGTGAAAACCCTCTGAAATCGTAGGAGAACCTTGCTGCTTAAAACACACAACCCTGATGGAGGCCACTAAAATACTTCGCAACCCAAAGAGTAAGATTAAACAAGCCACTCGTAAGAACCCTAATGATAAGAGATACTCATAATTCACAGCCTCTGCCTTCTTATATACGACCTTGAAGACACAATCTTTGAGATTCCCTCGATTCTCCAAATAAAGAAGCATCAAATCCAAACCTTCCTTAAGCCATACTCTGTAATGAAACCTAGTATCTCCGAGGATCACAAAGATATTTTGGATCCTTACCTTGAAACCTAGCTGAATCTGCTTTCTAAAACTCGATTGCCTTAATGACCACACCACGATTTTTGCCCAGAGAAAGATACGCTGAGATTGGATCAGATCTGCAGCTATTCCACCGAGAATCTGTAGATCCCCCTCAATCTTCAACCATAATCGAACCTGCCTTTTCCGGAACCCAGGAAATCGTCGGGATCTTGCGAAATCCATGACCAGATCCCTCATGAAACCCTTGACCGCCTCATACCGCCGCCGGATCCCCAAAAATTCCAGTGACCGCCGTTAACGTGACCATCCGCCGCCGGCGAAACCCTAGAGGCATAGAATCGCATTCTTCATCGCCGCGAGAGAGAGATAAAATATTACTATTACTAATTTATTTAATTGATTTTTTAATTTTTTCACTATTACTAATTTATATTATCTCAAATATTTTAATACTATTTTTAAGTTTAAAAAATGGTTTAAGATTTTTGGAAAAGTTTTACGAATATTTTTAAGGTTTTAGAAAATATTTGTGTATTTATTTAGATAAATTCTGAATTTTTAATAATAAAATTTTTTATAGATAAATTATATAATTAATAATAAATTAATTTTTAATGATAAAATATGTTATACGCAGACTTCTTAATATTCATACGCCAGAGAGTTTGGGTAAGCAAATATGGAGAATCTTTCATACGCCAGAGAGTTTGGTCGCCAGAGTTCTCCGAGGGCGTTACTTTAAGGATAAACATATCTTAGAAGCTGGGCTTGGACGTAAACCCTCCTTTGTTTGGCGGTCCCTTCTTGAGGGCCGTGATCTGATTAAACGTGGTATGCGAGTGGTGATTGGTAGTGGCTCGACAACATCCATTTGGCACCATAATTGGCTCCCGACTGATCCTCCACGTCCGCTCCAGCCAATCTATGGACCTCTACAAAAATTGGATGCTGTTCGGGACCTTTTGTTACCATCTGGATCTGGCTGGGATGTAGATAAGTTACATGCAAATGTTGCAGTGTCTGATATAGAGCACATAATGTCTCTTCGCCTTTGCCAAACAGAAGAGATGGATTTAATGGGTTGGAACTACACCTCTCATGGACTGTATACCGTAAAGACCGGTTATTGGCTCGCCACACAATTAGACACAAGTTTCCATCCTCCCCCTCCACCTGGTAATGTGAACCTCAAAGAATCCTTTTGGAAAGTCTTAACATTGCCAAAGATTAAACACTTCCTCTGGCGCCTCATATCCAATGCTCTACCAATCGGTTCGGTGTTACGAAAATGACATATATCTAACGATACCATATGTAAAAGATGTTGGAGTACGGAAGAAACGCCAGTGCATCTCTTTTTTCTATGTCCTCATGCTCAAGCTGTTTGGCGGGGAACGCAGATTCCTGATCGTACCATTTCATTAAACACAGGTACCTTGGATGATAAACTTCAAATCATTCACAACATTTCTAAAAACTCCTCATTATCAACTTTGGAGCAACAATTCCCACTATGGACACTATGGAGACTGTGGAAAAGTCGAAATTTGCTAATCTTTCAACGCAAACAAAGTGAATGGAAGGACGACGTCGGCATGGCAACACGAGATGCAAAGGAGTGGATCGAAGCACAGCCAAAGCCACAAACAAAACCTGGCTCTAATGGAAGATTCCTTCGATCTAACTGGCAAAAACCAACTCATGGTTTTGTCAAGTGCAACTTTGATGGGACATTTCAACAGCATCAACATGCTAAGGCGGGATGGATATTCAGGAATGAATGTGGTATGTACTTACACTCAGCCCATGCTTTGGGAAAGCCTTGCATTGACTCGCTGGAAAGTGAACTCCAAGCATTACTACTGGCCACCCAATATGCTTGGGCAAAAGGATATGCACATTTGGTATTTGAAGGAGATAGTAAGCGGCTGGTACAAATTGTCAATGGAAAGGAGCTCTCTTTTCGATATTGCAATCTGGTTAGAGACATAAGAAGCTGGCTCAAAAAATTCAAGAGGGCTTTGGTTATGTGGGTGTATCGGGAGTCTAATCATGTTGTTGATCTACTTGCAAAAATGCTTTTGCAACCTATTCTCAGTTTTGAATCATTTTCTTTACCACCAAGCTGTATTTCAACTATACTACTCCAGGACACTTAATCAATAAAGAAATTGGATTATAAAAAAAAAATATTCATTGCAGACATCCGAAGGATTACATAGTAATTTCTCGAGCCAAAAAGATTAGTTTTAAAATGTTGACATTTGAGAGGTTTGTTTTCACATTTGTGAAATGTTTTGGGTTAGTTTTAGCTATTTTCACTAATTTTATCAATGCTCTAAGCGATTTGTTTCTTCTGGTTTAACAATTTGTTTCTTCTGGTTCTTTGGGAATGTGATGGTGACGATAAGTTGGTACTTTTTTTTTATTAAAGTCTTGTGTTGGTACTAATAATCTTTTTTCCCTTTGTACCGACAATAAAACCTTTTAGGGTTTTTAGCTAATTTTAAATTATTAAAAAATGCTAAGAGTCCTTAATGGGTTCTATGTATTTTTTGCTATTATTGCAAAAATTCCAAATGGGGTTCTTAAAATTTTTTTTTATTTTTTTGTAATTAACCAAACTTCAAAATAGGACTGGGTATTCGGATCTCCGGATCGGCTCCAGTTCGGATTATTCGGATCTCGGATCTTCGGATCCTTCTATTTATGATCCGTTTCGGATCCGATGAATTTTTGGATCGGTTCGGATCGGGATATTTTAAACGGATCCGGTTTCGGATCCGAAACCCGAAAAATCATAAACGGATCCGAAACGAATCCAAAAACCGAAAAACAAAAATAACAGATCTGAAACGGAACCGAAAACGATCCGAAAATGAAGTTGTTCTGATCCAAAAAAATACTAAGAACCAGCATAAGAACCGATTCTTAATTAAGAACTTTAAAAAACTGACTCTTACGTTAATTGCTTTTTTTTTATTCCACGTCACCTAAGTTATCGACTAAGCAATTCGAGTAAACATGCTTTTAAGAACCCAACTTAAGCAACCCCATTAAATATGGCCTAAGTGAACGAAGAAGGTGTTTGCATCAGTATTTTCCAAAGAGGAGCTTTTGTCCACAGTTTATGATATGTTTTCGCCATCTCTGTCACCTTGTTCATTTCTTCTTGTGGGCATGTTGAGTTTCACAGAAACAGAATACTATCTCCTATGTTTTTTCTTGAAAGTTTCTTGCTTGGATTATTATCTAATCAAAACTCAAATTTTCATTTTTTCCAAAACTTATATCAAAATAATCAAAGTAGTTAGAGCAAAAAAAACCAAACTAACCCGATCCGAACCCAAGATACCCGAAAATTTACTCAAAAATATATGAAAATATCCGAAATCGAAAGAACCAAACAGAAATTGAACGGGTAACCGAAAATATTTTGGGTTTCGGATCCGTTTCGGATCCGTTTAAAATTTCAAGAACCGATTTAAGAACCCCATTTGGGGTTCTTGCAATAATCGCAAAAAATGCTAAGAACTCATTAGAGGTTTTGGGATAACCCCAAATTAAGAAACTCCATTAAACATGCCCTTTAGAGCACGAACATCGCGGTCTTTTAGACCCTTAAGCTTTTTTTAATTAATAATAATAATAATAATAATAATAATAATAATAATAATAATAATAATAATAATCATCTGTAAGAGACGCCTATTACCGCTCTTCTGTAAGAGACGACTCTTACAAAGTCTTTTAGCTTTTTTTTTTTTTGCTTTTTTTTGATCAGAACTATTTTATTTTCAGATCGGTTTCGGTTCGGTTTTTTCGGTTTCTGGATCTGTTTCGTATCCGCTTATGATTTTTCGAGTTTTGGATCCGTTTAAAATATCCCGTTCCGAACCGATCCAAAAATTCATCGGATCTGAAAAGTATCTTAAATAGAAGGATCCGAAGATCTGGGATCTGAATAATCCGAACCGGAACCGATCCGGAGATCCGAATGCCTAGACATATTTTGAAATTTTTTTAAAAACCCCAAATGGGGTTCTTGCAATAATAGCAAAAAATGCTAAGAACCCGTTAGAAGTTCTTAGCATTTTTTTATTAATTTAAAATTAGTTAGAAACCCCTAAGAGGTTCTTAGCATTGTTTATGGTCTTATATCCTTCGTCTAAAAACCACTTCCTTTATTACTTTTGTAGTTTTGCTTGTATATGTCTATTACTGAAATAGACACTATTTAATGTTTTTTGTTTTAGATATTTGCATGAAACATGATTTTTTCACTTGTTCTTCCTTTCCTGACAAGGTGAATGCCAGACAGGGATGCCAAAGTAAATAATGCCTATGATCAACCAGTGAGGTAATTTGTGATAAGGCGGTAGGAGAACGGATGAGCATTTGCCATTACTTTCTCTAGGAACTGGAGTCAAAATTGTATCATACCAAAAGCTATTGCGTCAGATAATATTTTATGCGTCGATAGCCTTATTAATAATTATAATGTTATATTCCAACTGGAAATGTTTCTATACCTGTAATGACTTTTTGCTTGGAGAGACTTAATGTTGCTACTTATGATATTTTAGGGTTGTAATGACTTTTGCTTGGTAGTTGGAGAGACTTTTTTTTTTTTTTTTTTTTGGGGNATGTTGCTACATATGATATTTTAGGGTTGCAGTAGCTTACATCCATTTTCTTCTCAAAAGCTTGAAGACATTGCAACCATATGCTACACAAGTGGAACCACAAAAACACCAAAGGTGCGTTGTTCTCCGGTTTCTAAAGGTTGATGTATTTTTCGTGTTCTGCTGATTTAATTGATACTCAAATAGGTTGCATGGATAAATTTTGATGCTAAATGCTTCATTATATAATTGTTTTCATATATTATCTGTTTCAAAGGGTGTTATGTTGAGTCATGAAAACTTGACCGCAAGTGCCGCCCGTGCGAGCTCAGTAATTAAGTTTGTACCTGAAGATATGTTTTGATAGTCTATACTTTTATATATTTTTGACAACAGAAAACATCTTTAAGTCATATATCTTCTATCTTTAGTTACATATCATATTTTCCTCTGGCCCAAAACGTCCATATGTATCTTCACAAACAAGTGCAGTATTTATGGATGCATTTAAACTGTTTATTAAAATGGTGCATTCATTTACATGTGTTAGTATTTTAGTGGTTTTTATTACGGATTTTACTCGAGAATTATGATTTTTAGTATGTATTCGGATCTCTTTGGCGCGAATTTGTGTTCTTTAATGTTTTTACAGGAATCGAGCTTCGATGCGCGGAAAAATTGCATTTTGGACGGATTTCAAGCATCAAAGGAAGTACTCTTGAAGGCTGAAATATCCAAATAGAGGGACAAGGATCGATCGATCGATCCTTGTCTCAAGATCGATCGATCCCTATCCCGTTTCTTGGACCGAATTTACGAAGAGCCAAACCGAACTTATCGTGAACCGGATTTCATAACTAAAACCTAAACTCGTGTTTCCTGTATCATTATGCTATTTTCCTGAGTTTTTAAGAGCAAGAGAGAGATTTGTAACCTAAAGAGAAGAATCATCTTCCGAAATCCGAATCCGAGAAGAATTCTGAACATTACTCTTTATTTATGTTCAATACAATCATGTCTCTCTGATCTGATCTGTGTTTGTTCGATTATCATGAACGAGTAGTTCGTTTGTTGGGTTTAGGGTTCTCACATAGGGATTCAAGAATTGTTGACATAAAATTGTATGATTAGGGATATTATCAATTGGATCTTCATCTAGGATTGTTCGTAATGCATGAAATTAACTTGATCACTTAGTTTCTGATCTTAGGTTATTTAACGCATGAAAAGTATTTGTTTAAATGTCTGAAAGAATTCTAAATGAGCAATTCATCTTAAGCCAATGGAAGTTGATGTTTAAGTGAATTGTCAACCTATCAAACTTGTTTAGAATGTATGATTAGAATCCGAGAGTCAACGGAAGTTAGACTCGAGGTTTCTAGTATATAGGGAATTGATATTACGGAAGTAGATCAATTCTACAATTGTGTTTGAGTTCAAGACGATTTAAAACATGTTCTCTAGTTAATAGTTCGATTCAGCAATGAAATGTTTCCCTGAGAATACCCAATGCCCAATTCTTCTTTGATTGATTTACAATCCCGATGTTGCTTGCTTGCTTTCTTTGCTTTCTGAATCTCAATTTATTACATCTCTTACAAGATATCTTTTTCGCTTTAGCCCGCTATTTGATATGAAATTCAACCTGCTACCTTTGGTCTATGTGAATTCGATCCTGAAGCACTACAATACTTTCTGTGCGCTTCCAGTGTTAACTCAGACGAAAAACTGAGCTATTAAATGTACAATAAAAATAAAAATTCTCACATGTATTATCATAAGCCGAAACCCGACCAGAGACTTCGAATTTCCTTATAATATTGTTTCAGTGTTGTGTGATTGCAGGTTCTTCTCACCACCTTTTAATTAGAGGGGTGACAATTTTGTTCATGATTACTACTACCATATGGTATTCAAGAACGATGGTATTGGTATGAAAAAATTACATGTCAATCTATAGTTACTTGGATTTGTGAGGGGATGCAACGACCTACACCATGGTATTGGTATGAAAAAGTTACTTGTCAATTTATATTTTCTGCATCTTTCTTTTGTTTTAATCTCTACCATTTATTTATGATTATTATTTTCTTAACATTCAGGTCAAAGTGCTAGACAAGAAAAAATGTTTGGTAAGTAAGGATAAGATATCATATCTTTTATGATATGAAAAAGTACTTTGTTTTGCTACCATATCTTATCACGAGTTCTGAATCAACTCAGATCTTGACTCCATTGAAGAGGTAGAAGAAAGCTTGAATGAAGAGAGAGAGAGAGAGAGAGAAGAGAAGAAAAGATTACAGAGAAATACTTTTTCTTTTATTATTCTCGTTAACAGTAACAATGTACAACAATTCTTATATATACCATCATTAATTCCCAAACTTAGACTTAACCTCCTAACAAACTATTAAAAAAAACTCTTGACAACCTGTCTTACTTTACACAGAGAAGTTAAAGCTTAATTAATAGAATGCTTAAGGTGATAACCTAATACACCCCCTCAACCCTTAATCAGATTGTGATAACGAATGATAAAGGGTTGAAGTAGACATCTTGGACAAAAGAGAATGAAACTGTAAAGAGGACAATGGCTTTGTCAAAATGTCTGCATGTTGATTTGCCGTATTGACATGGAAGGTATTGAGAAATCCATTCTTCAAGTTCTCTCTTACCTTATGGAAATCCACTTCAACATACTTGGTGCGTTTATGGAACACTCGATTTGAAGCTATGTGTAAAGCAAACTTATTATCACAATACAGTTTGGCTGGTCCTGTAGTCTTAATATGCGAAGCCTGAAGAAGTTGATTAAGCCACAAAAGCTCACAGGTAGCATCTACCATAGACCTGTATTCTGCTTCAATACTACTGCGGATAACCACCCTCTATTTCTTAGAATTCCACGATATCAAAGGACTACCTAGATAAACACAATACCCTGAAATCGATCTCCTTGAATCAAGGCAAGAAGCCCAATCTGCATGGGCAAAAGCATTTATACCCAATTCTGTAGATGTAGAATAAAAGAGTCCCTGACCTGGATTCGAATTCAGATATCTAACCACTTTGTGAGTTGCTGTGAAATGTAAATTAATTGGTTTGGAAAGAAACTGGCTGAGCTTGTTGACAACAAAAGTAATATCTGGACGAGTGAAAGTTAGATATAACAGCTTCCCAACTAGCTCCCTGTATGGCTTAGGATCTACCATTGGTGTGCCACTCTCCATGCTTGAATTGACAGTAGGATCAATAGGGACAATACAAGGTTTAGAGGCAAGTAAACCCACTTCAGCAATAACATCTAAAGCATACTTTCTTTAATTGATATATATGCCTACAAATGATCTTTCCACTTCTATACCCAGAAAATACTTCATGTTGCCCATGTCTTTAACTTTGAATGCTCCATGAAGTGTCTTCTTTACACTGTCAACAACTTCAGCATTGTTGCCCACAATAGCTATGTCATCATCATAAACTAAAAGAGCAACAAAGGAAGTAGTCTGCTTAACAAACATAGTATTTTTCACAGGGCATTAAACAAAACCATCTGCAAGCAGAATTGTGAAAAATCTGTGATACCACTGCCTTGATGCCTGCTTAAGGCCATATAAGGACTTATGAAGATGACAAACTGGATTATCTGGCAGAGTAACTCCTGGAGGTGGTGTGTAACTAAAAGGCTCAACCATGTATATATCTTCATCCAGATTACCATGAAGGAAGGCATTTGATACATCCATTTGTATCAAAATCCAGCCTAATCTAGCAGCTAAACTAAAGAGCAGTTTGACAGTAGTAAGCTTGGCAACAGGGGAGAAAGTATTTATGTAATCCACACCCTCTTGTTGAGTAAAGCCTTGAGCTACCAGCCTGCACTTATATCTATCAATAGACCCATCAGGATTATACTTCAACTTGTACACCCATTTACAACCAATAACATTCTTTCCTGGTGGCAATGGAACCACAGAAAAAGTCTTATTTCCTCTAAAGAACCCAACTCTTCATTCATACCTCTTGTCCACTTTTCTGATTTTATGGCTTGGGAAAAGTTTATGGATTCTGTTTCAGTACTTAAGGAAAGGATAAAGGATTTAAAAGAGTTGGATAATGAATCATAAGAAAGGATTGAAGAGAGAGGATATGGTTGAGATGGAGAAAAATCTTGATTTAGATGAGGTTTACGAGTAAGAGAAGGTTGGTCATTTGAAGTGGTGAGAGAGGTTTTTTGAGTGAGATAGAAATGATACTCAGTCAGAGACTTAGGTGCCCTAGGTTGTCTTCTAGGTTTATCAATACCTACAACATCTATTCCAGCCACATCAATGATAGTATGTTGAGTATCTAATGTGGTATTAGGATGTGTATGTGAAGATGATGTTGATGCAGATTGAGAAGCAGATGATGAATGATTGTCTATTGTATGATTAGAATCATAAAGAGACAATGCATTTTCAGGCAAAGCATCTATAACATCTGTATCTCAGTTAAATGGCAAGGAAGAATGCATATGATCTATCTCAACATTATTATCAGGAATAGGAAAAAACGATATGGATAATGGAAACAAATCAGAACTATTGGTTTGGAATTCATAATCTTTAAATGGAAAAATAGTTTCATGAAATACGACAATTCTAGAAACTGAAATTAAGTTTGTATCCAAATCCAAAACTTTGTACCTTTATAGCCATTTGCATATCCTAGAAAAACAGAAGGGTTAACTTTAGCTGAAAATTTTATTCTATGTTTTAGAAAAGTGGAAACATAACAAAGACATCCAAAAACACGTAAAGATTGTAATCAGGTTCATTTTGAAATAGTTTTCATATGGAGAAATATCTTTTAACAAAGGATAAGGTATTCTATTGATTAAGAAAGCAGCAGTTTGAACACATTCACCCCAAAAAGAAACAGGAACATTAGATTGAAAGTATAAAGATCTAGCAACATTCAAAATGTGTTGATGTTCTCTTTCAACTACTGAATTCTGTTGAGGTGTATCTATACATGAGAAGTAATGAATCATGCCTCTTACTTTGATTATATCAGGAAATTTCAATTCAGGGGCATTATCAAATCGAATTGCTTTTATTTTCTTTGAAAATTGTGTTTCAATTAACTGTAAGAACTCAGGAAAAACAATACTAACTTAAATTTTATTTTTCAAAAGGTAAATCCAAGTCACACGAGTAGAGTCATCTACTATAGTGAGAAAATATATATACCCTTCATTGGTTTCATGACTAAATGGTCCCCATATATCTAAATGAACAAGATCAAATGAATCTTTAGCTATATTATTATGAGAAACAAAGGTAACCTCTTTTGTTTAGCTAAAGGAAAAACAGAGCAATGCTTAGAAACAGAGAGTGCACCTTTTGTATTTGAAATTTTGCTTGAAAAACTTTGCATTTTGGCTGAAGAAAGATTTCCTAGGCGAGAGTGTTAGAGATCTCCATCAGTAACCAAAGAAGCAGAAAAAGCTTGAAAATTTTCTGAAATTTCGATATCTTTTGTTGTAAAACCATAAAGGTTGAAAAGAAGTTTACTTTTTCCAATCATCAATTCCCGAATATGGTCCTGAATTATACAACAATCAGGGAAAAAATGAGCAGAGCATATTCTATACTGAACTAAGCAATTGGCACTAACAAGGTTAAATTGAAATGATGGAATATGCAAAACATGATACAATGTAATTGTAGTTGATAATTGCACTGTGCCTATGTGCAAAATTGTGACCCTAATACCATTTGGTAATGACACTGTCATATCTTTAACTGGTTAAGCTTTTGCAAACAAAGAAAGATCTATACAAACATGTCTCGTGGCACCACTATCTATTATCCAAGAATCTTTTGGAATTAAATAGGCTAAATAGGTTAGGTAATGATGTTTGTATACTAAGGTTTCATTCTGGTACTTCAGATTTTGAGAAGGAAAATGGAAAGTACCTAAAGAAGCATTACAAGCCATAATACCATGATTAGTGACTAAGGAAGAACTAGGAATTGAATTCTCTTGGAGTTGAACATGACTGTTGAGATGAGATATGAGCTGCTGAACTTGTTCAGATGTGAATGAACTGAGATCCAAACTAGCATTCTGAGTTTGAACTCTAGGCATGTTAGGAGTAGCCGTAACTTCTGTGACTACATTGGCTATATCATTCTCTTTATTGTAGCTTCGTTGAGTATTATGTTTCTACTGTGGATTTGTAACAACAGAACCCTTTTGACCATAACTAGGTTTCTGACTGTAAGGAGTTGTCCCTTTATTTGCATTAGCTGGATGTCCCGGAGGATAACCATGTAGTTTGTAACATTTTGTTACTACATGACCCATTATTCCACAATGGGTGCATATAGGTCTTGGCCTTGGTTTATAATTGAAACAAGCAGCTAAATGTTGAATCTCATTATCTGAAGAAGCTTGAAAAATCACATTGTCCACTGAAGTAACTGGTTTGATTATTCTTTGTCTCTCATCTTGACAAACCATGTTGAAAACTTCTTCAATACTTGACAATGGTTTCATCACCAAAACTTGAAAGAACACAGACATAGTAAGAGAACTAATAACTTGAATTCAACAAAAAAAATCTCTTTATTAGATATCACTCAAACAAAACTTACATAATTATTTGTTTGATCAGTTTGACGTGAATAACTTTTTCTTGCTATCATCACTGACCAATATCTAATATCCCTTCCTAGCTAAAGAAGCAACAATAGTTGCTTGTTTCACCCGAAACCCTAAGAATGAAAAACTCTCGCTAGAAAACCCTCAAAGTGTACTCGCCTTCTTTCCATCCTCTTGCTTATATAGTCGTCCAAGACTTTGACCTAGAGAATCTTCAAGCAATATTCGCGATATACTTAAATCTTCTCTTTTCCATAACATACTCTGAGTTTTGCCACATCAGCACGTGTTTCGTCTTAGCAAGCTTGTGTCACTCAACTTGTCCTTGTGTCATCAATTCCCTTGTTCAAAAGCAACCCTCACAATCTCCCCTTTTTTGCTTGATTATGTCAATCCAAGCACCTATCTATAAGATAATTCAAAACACGAAAGAAAACAAACAACTAGAGAATACAATTCAAAGATTAGACTGACACACACATCCAAGGAACATTGAAATAAAACTTCAAATTGAGAGAGTGTTAAGGTTCAAACTGATAAAAGCATAACACAACCAGATCCTGTTACATGAAAAGGACATATTACACACCAAGATTCAGGTTAGTTCAAAAGCACACAAGCAAAGTTCAAGACACAAAAGAAACTGAGACACATGATAAAAAAGCACATCAGTCAAACTCCTCCATGCCATGATCCGAGGCACCACTGTCATCTAAGTCTTCATGAACATACACACCATACTCTCCCCCTGATTGGTTGCATAATCATACAAAAAAATGTGAGGTCAAGATAAACAAAAGCAAAGAGAGAGAGTGACTTACCTTTCAATCGCATCTCCATCTGATAAGTCATCATTTTCAGGTTCCTGAGATCAAAAGCCAAAGAAGGAGGTGCAGGGTCTTGTTCTCCATCTAAGCCTCGTGCACTCTTGTCCAGAGAGATGACACGTGGTGCAGGTGAGGTCTTATCCTTGCGATAAACTGGAACAATGCGTTGAAACCTTAACAACTGGAAGATGAGATTGAGAAATGGCAGATGAAGACCTAGTTGTTCAGGATGTTGAGACACTTCCATGATTTGCTCATACACAAGCCTCCCAAGACTGAAGCACTTGAAATTTACCAGCATGTACAAAAACTTAGCCCTGACCTGAGTCATTGTAGTACTGTTGGCAAAAGGAATCTAGTTTCTACAACATAGCTTGTACAGGATGGCCATAGTGGGTGTCAAATGATTAGACTGGAACTCCTCCCAACGGTTTTTGCGGCCTCCGGTGAGTAACTTGATGGCTTCAGATAAGGGGTTCATCCATTTACACTTCAGAGGCACAGCTAGGATGTGTGTTAGGTGGCCATATTAGCTTACGATTGATGAGATCAGGAGAGAACTCATAGAGTTCACCACGCAGATACACAAGGCACATGTCCAAGGAATTTGCAGCATAATCACCGAGATTGCTATAGAATTCTCGGACTACTTGTTCAACATATTGATCAATCTCAATCACCGACAACAACATACCAGTGGATCTTACAATATCCTCTACTCCCATCATTTCAGGCTTTCCTAAAGCCAAATACTTCTGATCAAGAAAAGATCTTACCTTAAAGCTCTTGTAGGATTCAACCCCCTTTGGAGTAAGAAACTTCTGGTTAAAAGGGCGGACTGAAGGGGTGTTGTAGATGGCTGGGAACATCCAATTCTTATGAAGATGTGTCTTCCAATTCTCCTCCATGCGCAACTCAAACGGAGTATACCCACAATCAATCCCCTCTCGATCATCATGGAAGGGTTCATCTTCATCCAGATTCTTTGCATGTTCGTCATATTCAGGAACATTACCCCAGTCCTCCTCTAGATAGGTCATCGGCTCTTTTCCTGGTCGATGACGAGTTCGGCTTGACCCCCTGAAGCCCCTTCGACAGAGATGATTTGGGGTTCTGTTCCCATAGGCAGCGGTCGTGATGGCACAGATGCGAAAACGGCATGATGAACTGCTTCCCTCTAAGTGCGAGTCAACGTCATATCGAAGCAATTTTGAGAAGATGCAGAGTGCAAAGCCAAGAGAGACTGTCTTAAGAAGAAACTGACGACGACACATCCAGGGTTTGTGAGACACACCTAATTGGTGTTTAAAAGCAACTTCCCGCTTTCTCCTGAAACACAAAACAACTCACACGAAACGATACCGCTTTTGGGCAGCCCATTAGTACAAAAAAACTTTGGACTTGGAGTCCCACGAATCCAATAAAGCGATAAATCAAACCAGACCAATGAAAGACACACAAGCACAGTTGAGTGACTCAGAGAGACAAATGTTCTTAGAGCCTCTTGAATATACAAGCAAAGGTTATACGACAATAAGCTGACTGATTTCACCCTCTTTTTAGCGATCACAGTCAGAGACAAGCAATGCTCTTGCTAGATCACACAAAAAATTCTTAGGTGATACAACTAGATTTCACAGATACCTAAAGATTTTCTCAAATGAAAAAAGGTGTTTAGGTTAAGAGGTTTTGTGAATAAGTCAGCCAACTGTCTATCAGTAGTAACGTGCTCGATGATTGCAAGTTTCTCTTCGACAAGCTCTCTAACAAAATTATGCATAATATCAACATGCTTGGTTCTAGAATGTTGGACTAGGTTTTTGGAGATATTAGTGGCACTCAAATTATCACAATAAACAAGAAAGGATTCAGTACTGATACCATAGTCATTGAGCATTTGCTTCATCCTTAACAGTTGAGTGCAACAGCTACCTAGTACAATGTACTCTGCTTCAGCCATTGACAAAGTGACACATTTCTATTTTTTGCTGTGCCAAGCAATCAGATTGTTCCCCATGAAAAAACATCCACCAGAGGTACTTTTCCGGTTATCTAGACTACCTGTCAGTTTGTATCACAAAAGCCTGCAAGGTTAGCGTTATTATCCTTGGTAAAGTAAATGCCAAAATCTAGAGTTCCTTTCACATATTTAAGGATACGCTTGACTGCGATCATGTGTGATTCTCGTGGCTTGCTTGATATCTGGCACATACTCCCACACTTTAGCATAAATCAGGTCTACTTGCAGTGAGATAAAGCAGACTCCCAATGATTGCTCTGTAAAGTTTTTCATTTACTTTGATCCCCTTCTCATGTTTGGACAACTTGGTAGTTGTGCTCATTGGTGTATTTGACTCCTTTGCGGTCTGCATTTCGAATCTCTTGATAATGTTTCTTGCATAGGAGGCTTGTGAGATGAATATTCCATCCTGCAACTGTCGCACTTGTAATCCCAGAAAATATGTTAACTCACCAACCAAACTCATCTCAAATTCTCTATTCATAGTGGTGACAAACTTATCAACCAGATTCTGATCAGTTCCTCCAAACAAAATGTCGTCAACATAGACTTGAACCACCAGAAAATCTTGTTTGACTGTCAGGATGAATAAGGTCTTGTCAACGCTCCCTCGAACAAAACCTGACACAAGTAAGAACTGTGCCAACCTTTCATACCATGCTCTAGGCGCTTATTTCAGACCATACAATGCCTTTTTTAGATGATAAACATCGCCAGGTAGTGCTGGATCCTCAAAATCTTTTGGTTGAGATACATATACTTCCTCTTGAAGTAATCCATTTAGGAAGGCGCTCTTCACATCCATCTTGTAAAACTTAAACTTCAAATCACATGCGATACCCAATAGGAGTCTTATAGATTCAAGACGAGCCACAAGTGCGAATGTTTCATCAAAATCTACTCCTCGACTTGAGTATATCCTTGAGCTATCAGTCTTGCTTTGTTTCGAACTACGTTGCCCTTTTCATCTATCTTGTTCTTGAAGATCCACTTAGTACCAATGACATTTATATCTTTTGGTCTAGCAACCAGGTCCCACACTTACAACCGCGAAAACTACTCTAGTTCTTCATGACAAGCATTTCTCCAGAATTCATCTTCAAGTGCCTCTTGCACAATTCGTGGCTCAATTAGTGAAACAAAACATCCAAACTCCACTAATTCTGCAAGCATCACCATTTCCTTGAAATTGATTTGCTTCTTTCGAGTTATTCTGCCATCATGTAGATTGCCTATAATGTCTTCAGCTGAGAGATTTTTTGAACTTTAACATCAAATCTATCATATTGCTCAACATTTTCTTCACTTTTGACACCCTCTGTTTCTTGATCATGAGAATGCACCAACTTATCTCTGTGTGGCTCACCCTCTGTCAGCACAATTTCTTGAAGCTGAATGTTGTTATTATCATCCAACACGATGTTCACATATTCTACTATCATTCAAGTTCTCCGATTGTAAGCACGAAAAGCCATGCTGGTTGTGGCATATTACAGAAATATTCCTTCATCACTCTGTGAGTAAAATTTTCCAAGATTATCTTTGTCGTTTAAGATTTAGCACACACATCCAAACACATGGAAGTAACTGAGATTTGGAGTCTCCCTTTCCAGATTTCATAAGGAGTCATCTTGGTTCCAGGTTTCATGTATACACGGTTAATGATGTAGCATGCCGTGTTTATAGCTCTTGCCATTTCTTAAAGAGTTCTATTCTTCCTTTCAACCACACCATTCTGCTGAGGAGTTCTAGCAGCTGAGTATTGATTTCTTATCCCTTGACCCTGACAGAACCTTTCAAAAGACTCATTTACAAATTCTCTACCACGATCGCTTCTGATGTGGATAATACTTTCCTTTTAGTCTTGAGTTGTAAATCAAGTATTTTAAACTCTCTGCAGCTTCACTCTTCTCTCGCAGAAACCTGCCCAAGTGTAACGTGAAAAATCATCTACCAGCACAAAAACGTACCTCTTACCAGAGATACTCTGGGTTTGAACTGGTCCCATGAGATCCATATGAACAAGCTCTAGAACCTTGTTGGTTGTTATGTCAGTGACTTTCCAATGATGCACTTTGACTTGCTTTTCCTTGTTGCACGCTTCACAAACCACCTTAGTTTTATCTTCTAGTTTAGGTATCCCTCTCACAACATCAGCATCTACCAAGCGATACAAGGCTTTTGTGTTTATATGTCCAGCTTCTTGTGCCACAATTACAGTTTGATTGCAACAACAAATAGGCATTTTTCTAAGGGTATCCACCTATAGCAGTTGTTGCCAGAACAAAATCTAGAGAGAACAACATTTCCTTTCTCATCAGTCGCTTCACACTCTGTCTTAGTAAATACCACCTTCAATCCTTTATGACACAACTGACTGATGCTTATTAAATTAGCTTTAAGCCCTTCCACTAAGTACACATTTGCCAAATAAGGTTGATCTGATCATTCAAGTGTACCAACACCTTGAATCTTTCCCTGTTCACCATCTCCAAAGGTAACCTTTCCTCCTTTTAACTCAGTGTGGATTCGTAGGGAATGTACATCTCCAGTCATGTGATGCGAGCATCCACTTTCAAAATGCCATTTTGCAACATTATCCGCCTCAATCGAGGTATAAGCGACATTGTTAAGCATCGGTGCCTCACCTTCTGTGGTTTCTAATTGCATGACACATAAGTCATTTGCAGTACTCACTCCAAATGAACTAAGTTAGGCGAAATTACAACTCAAGGTTATGGTTTCTTCTTGAGTGATATTACCTTCTACAGTCAATGTATTCTTGACTTCTGGTTTTCTCTCAGGTAAAGCATATAAAATCTTTTTAGGAATCCAAAGCATACCCACTTTAGATGGCTCTATATAGCATTGCATTTTTTTCCAAGCCTGACTAATTCTTCTTTTCCTGAGAAAGCAGTGCCTTACACGGTGGTTGTGCTTTCCACAGAACAAGCATCCCCTGTTTCTTATAAAATAGCCGGTCGATTATCATTCTTGAGATGAGATACTCTCACGTCAGATACTCTTGCTTGACTTGGTGGACTACCAACCATCTTCATTTTAGTTCTCAATTTAGCTTCTTCCATTTGATTGGTTTGGCCACTCTTCACAAAGTTCCCCATAACTAAATATTTTCTAATTTCTGAACTACATTCTCCTTTGAAGCTGGTATATCCTAATCCCCAGTTGACTTTAGGTGGTTGTCCTATTGTCAAGATATGCTCCAGATTCTCAGTTCAAGAATTTAGCATACGTATCTTCTTCTGGTTCTCCTACAAAGTATACTCAAGACATTTAGATTTTTTTTTCCTGATCGATGACAATTTGCATACGATCCAGTCGTGATTCCAGTGACTTGATGTGTTGCTCAATCGCTTGATTGAGTGATACACTTGTCTCAGGCTGTGTCTCTAACCTTAATTCCCCATTTTGCGATGGCATATTTTCCAGTTTAAATGTTTACTTTAGCCTTCAACATAGCGTTTTCCTTTTCTAGCTTCAGATTGTCGTTGCTCAGTTTTACCCAACTATCGTACAGTTTATGATACTCCCTCTTAGGATCAATTTCCTGGTCGTCTTCGCTTTCAGAATCAGAATCATCTCTATTCTTTGCTCTATAAGTCTTTGCTGCAAAGGCGACAAAGTTCAGCAAGTCAGATTCGTCTTCATCATCGGTTTCTAAGTCACTGAAACACAGAAAGGATCTTTCCTTTCTTTTTGATAGATTTGGACATTCAACTTTTACATGACCAAAACCTTTACATTCTGAGCATCGAATCTCTCTACGATTAGTCAACGGACACTCCATTTTCATGTGACCATATCCTTCACATTCAATGCATTGAACATCTGACCTCTTTCTTCCAGTATCTCTATCGCTACGAAGAGTTTTTAAGCCATATGCTTCTTTATCAAAGCGACCAAACTTTTCATCACCAAATTTGACCGAACGATTCAAAGACTTGTTAGTTCCTTTCTCAACTCTCTTCAGCATTTTTCCAAAGTTTTTAGCCAGCAAGCTCATGATGTCTTCAAGTTTTTGAAAATGTTTATCCTTCTCTTCAATAGTAAGAGCCACACCCTTGTGTGCGTTATTCCGATTTGCGGCGACTTCCATCTCTTCAGCTTTGAACATTCCCACAAGTTTTTCAAACTTGAGCTCATTAGTATTTTCAGTCATTTTTAAGACAACTTTGTGTGCATCATACTTTGGAGGTAAGCATCTCACAAGTTTCTTGATCAACTTCTTTTTTTTGTATTTTTTGCCTAACAGAGAAGCTTCATGTGCCATAGCACTTAACTTAGAACTAAAGCTTTTAATAGACTCATCAGGTCCCATCCTAATACTCTCAAATACGAGGCAAGATGATCCAGACGGGTTCTCCTCACACTAGCATCTCCATCAAACGAGTTTCTCAGGATATTCCATGCTTCCTTTGTCGACTCACTACCTTGAATAAGCTTAAATTTTTCCAAGTCAACAGCTCCAAATATCATGGTCATGACTTTGGAGTTAAATTTTGATGCCAGCTTTTCAGCGTCTGTCCACGTGTCCTTTGGCTTTGGAAGTTTTTTTTCCATCAGCAGAGACAATGTGTGGTTCCTCACATCCGTCTTAAACTGAGGTCCAAGTATCTTCATCCACTGATCTGATCAGCTGTATCATCTTAACTTTCCAGTGACCATAGTTTTTTTCATCGAGAATAATTTGTTTTTGCACCGCGATTAGTTCCTTTCCAGCGTCCATCCATCTCTCCCAAGATCTCAACCTGTGTGTTGGTTGATGGCTCTGATACCAATTGAAAGAACACAAACGTAAAAAGAGAACTAATAACCAGAATTAAAAAACTCTTTATTTGAAATCACTCAAACAAAACTTACACAAGTCTTTGTTTGATCAGTTTGACGTGAATAGCTTTTTCTTGCTATCACCACTGACCAATATCTAATATCCCATCCTAACTAAAGAAGCTACAGCAGTTGCTTGTTTCACCCAAAACCCTAGAATGAAAAACTCTCGCTCGAAAACCCTCAAAGCGTACCCGCCTTCTTTCCATCCTCTTGCTTATTAGTCGTCCAAGACTTTGACCTAGAGAATCTTCAAGCAATATTCGCGATATACTTAAATCTTCTCTTTTCCATAACATACTCCGAGTTTTGCCACATCAGCATGTGTTTCGTCTTAGCAAGCTTTAGTCACTCAACTTGTCCTTGTGTCATCATTTCTCTTGTTCAAAAGCAACCCTCACAAAACTTGCCTATTTTTACGCTCATAAACTTCATTCAATCACATTAAAAACTTCATTATCATGCTTTTGTTCATCATTTGTTGCCAATTCATGGTAGCTCCACACTCACACTTCGCACAAGTACACAGAGGAATTTAACTACAAGAAAACAACATATTTGCGAGGAAAAATTGTGAGGAAAATACTTCATCGGAAATTTGCGATCAATTTACGAGGAATCTGCTACTAAAAACAAATTCCTCGCAAATCTGCGACCAAAATTATGACTCGCATTTTCTTCGCAAATCAGCGTCCAATTTGCGAGGAAATAATCTTTCTAGCAAATTTGCGAAGATTTTGCGTGGAAACAGTGAGAGACAATATTTTCCTCACAAATCTCTCGCAAATTTTCGAAGGCATTACGAGGATAACTCCGAGTTAGGTAAACACGTTTTCCATATTAGTAAAAACTATTTGCGAGGAGTCCTTTTCTCGCAAATTCCATGCAAAAATGGCTATAAATACAACTCCACCCTCTCCCATTCATTCACAACATCTCAAAACAAAGAAAAAAACTAAGGAAAAACAAAGAATAAACCGAAAAAGAAAAAATATCGGGTTCGGAGCATGAAATTTTCGCCTTACGAGGGTGGATGTATAGACATAGAGATCCAGATACCGGGGAAGTTATGAAAGAGTACCGGGACGACTTGCGCGGATTCATCTATCAGTCGATAAACAACTCCCTTGGGCAAGAGCACGGTAAAATCTTCTGCCCTTGTATAAAATGTGGGAACGAGATGTATATCTCAATTGACAACGTGAAGAAACATTTATATAATAGAGGGTTCACCCCAAATTACTATCTATGGGTTTCTCATGGAGAAAATTGTAATGTTGAAGAAGATAGTAGCTCTAGTCGTGGGAACCCTAAAAGAGGAACTAGTCGTCGTTAGCATAAAACAGGAAATAGGTTTCATGATATGGTTACATATGCATTTCAGAAAACATCATATGCATTTGATGAAAATGCTACATTTGCTGACGTTCCATATTATGAGGAACCGAACGTAGATAAAATTTTTTATGATATATTAGACGCTGCTAATCAACCTATCTATGATGAATGTAGACAAGGTCAGTCTAAATTATCATTGACATCTAGGATGATGACAACTAAAAGTGATTACAACTTACATGAGAATTGCATGGATGCATGGGTTGATTTAATTAAAGAGTACTTGCATGCGAATAATAATTCGGCTGAGTCTTGTTATGCAATTCATAAATTGATTTATAGTCTTGGGTTAGCATCCCAAATTATTGATGTATGCATCGACAACTGCATGATATTTTGGAAAGATGATGAAAAGTTGCAAGAGTGTCTCTTTTGTGGAAAACCGAGATATCAACCTACATCTGAACGTACACGCATACCATTTCAACAGATTTGGTACTTGTCAATCACTGACAGGCTCAAGCGTCTATATCTTTCAGAAAAGATAGCGGCTACCATGAGATGGCATGCACAACATACATCTAAGAAGGAGAGGTTACACATCCGTTAGATGTGAAAGCATAGAAACACTTTCAAATGGTATACCCTGATTTTGCTAACGAGTGTAAAAATGTCTATCTTGGTTTGTGTATAGATGGGTTCAGTCCATTCGGAATGTATGGAAGAAACTACTCCTCGTGGCATGTCATCTTAACGCTGTACAATCTCTCGCCCGAGATGTGCATGCAGAGGGAGTTTATGTTCTTGACAACTTTAGTGCCTGGTCCAAAGCACCTTAAGAAATCTTTAAACGTATTTCTCCAACCTCTGATCCATGAGTTGCAGCACTTGTGGAGTGCAGGTGTTCGTACATTTAACAAATCACAATAGAGGAACTTTAAGATGCGTGCGACAATTATGTGGACCATTAGCAACTTCCCCCCATACGAAATGCTATCTGGGTGGACAACCCATGGAAACTTATCATGTCCATACTGTGCACATGAATATGAAGCATTTGGACTTAAGCATGGACGTAAGCCTTGCTGGTTTGATTGTCATCTTCGATTTCTACCGATGTTCCATCCTTACAGGAGGAACAAGAAATTGTTCAGAAAGAACAAAGTTTCGAAGCTTCCTCCCCTAGTGTTTATGACTGGTGATGCTGTGTTGGAGCAAATTAAGTATTAAGGTGCTCAGGAAACCATGAAGGGTGGGGGAAATTGGCACAGCAGAGCGAACATGCCTAATGGATATTTAGAAAGTCACAATTGACATAAAAAATCATCTTCTGGGAGCTCCCATACTGGAAAGATCAATTGGTTCAACACAATCTTGATGTGACGAACATTGAGAAAACATTTTTCGAAAATATCATGCATACGCTTATCAATGTGCAGGGTAGGACAAAAGACAATGTCAAGTCTAGACGTGATTTGGTTGACATTTGTGCAAGGAGCGAGTTGTATCTTACAAGAGATGGGAAATTACCAGTACCTGCCTTCCGATTAATAGTAGAAGCGAAGAGAGCACTGTTTGATTGGGCAAAATCTTACATAAAATTTCCAGATGGGTATGTCTCAAATTTCTCAAAGTGCGTTGAGCAGGGACAAAATTTTTCTGGCATGAAAAGCCACAATTGCCAAGTATTTATGCATCGACTCCTACCTTTTGCTCTACGGGAGTTACTTCCGCAACATGTGCACGAAGCAATAACGGGTAATAAATCTAGCTTAATTCTTCATTCAATTAATGTATATGCATGAAAATATATATTAATTAACTACTCTAAATATTGTTTGATATAAAGACATTGAACAATTTTTTCGCGATTTATGTGTGTGGTCATTGATTGAGGATGAGATTGCGAAGATGGAAAGTAATATTTCGGTTCTGCTTTGAAACATGGAAAAGATATTTCCCCCTTCATTCTTTGATGTTATTGAGAATCTCCCGATTCACCTTCCGCACGAAGCTTCTCTAGTCGGTTTGGTACATTTCAGATGGATGTACCTCTTTGAGCGATACATGAAATACTTGAGAGGAAAAGCGAAAAATCTAGCTAGGGTCGATGGCTCGATCGTCGCTGGAAGCTTAACTGAAGAAACTTCTCACTTTACCCAATATTATTTTAGCCCAACAGTTCAAACAAAGAAAATCAGACCTCAACGATACGACGATGGCGGCGTGGCGCCTACGTACAATGTTTCAGATGTGTCTGACATTGTCTGCCAAATTGGACGACTTGCGGGAAAGTTGAAGGAGGAATGGTGGGAAGATTTTGCATATAATCACAGTGCACATACTTATATTTTACGAAACTGTGAGTTCGTGCAACCGCTCGTACACATGTCATTATTTAAAATTGATAATAAAAAGTTAATTGCTTAAATATATTAAAAACTAATTAATTATTGCAGCTTATTTAATGCACAAATAGGGAGTCTTATCCCGATTTTCCGGAAAAGAAGTACAAGAAATACAAAGAAAGAGGTTTCGCAAAGTGACTACAATTCTATGTAACGTTTCACTTTTTAATGAAATTTATTTGTAAACACGTTCAATGTACGTTCATGTTACTCATTTCAGGTCAATAATGGATATAGCGATGTTCCTTCCCCCTTTGGTTCCACGAACTTGTACAATATCCAATTGCACAGATAGTCACTGCACCAATGTACTTCCCCCGCATGTATACATTTTAAACCTACCAACACGGTTCCCGTAGGTCATCTGCAAATTACGACATTTATTCATGGGGGAAATCGGAATTCTACGACGTGATTTATCAGATTTTACAAGTCAGTTACCCCCAGAGTGGTGAATTTGCGATGTGTGTTGTTCAGGTGCGACTGGTATGACCTAAATGTCGGCCGAGGAGTTCGAGTAGACAATTTGGGGGTTAAAGACGTAAATGCAAACAGACGGTATAAAAAATTCAAACCGTTTGTTCTCGCTTCGCAAGCAGAGCAAGTGACATTCGTCCCATATCCACGAATAAGAGAACGACGAGAGCAATGACTTTATGTGATCCATGTGAGTCCAAGGGATCGTATAATCGGAGCTGAAGACGACATTTTGTTACAAGAAGATAGAGCAGGAGAAGAGACGGCTATTCCGATCGGATCCACGGAGGATGTCATACATGTTGACACAACATCGCGTGATTTTGATGATGTACAATCAAGCGACAACGAAGACACTATGGTTGAATGATAGGAGGATAATGATGATGAAGAAGAAAAATCAGACGATGAAGACGATTCCATTATACGTATCTGATCAACTTGACTCTGATGATGATTGATGTTATATATTATGTTTATATGATTAATAAATGACAATTCGACGTGTTTGGGGGAAAATAATTTGAAATTTATTTTCTCTTTTAATCAATTTTGTTATGTTTTAATTTGTTATATTAAGTGTCGTCAATCCTTGTTTTTTGTATGAAATTTGAAATTAAATGCCTGTTAATTAATGTGAGTACATGCATGGTCTTTGAAGATGAAAATGACTTATATGAAGAAGAATTTCAAAAACAAACTTTTGATAAGGCTTATATAGGTAACTTGGACTCTCTTCAAGTCTCTAAGAAGAAGGTTAAATTTAAAATCAAACCAAAATTTGCGAGGAAAATGAGAGGATTCTTCGCAATTTCCTCGCAATTCATTATCCTAAACCCTAAACCTTAAATCATTAAAAGTAATAAGAATCACGCTTTTAGCTAAAATATCCTTTCACAAGTAACATAACAAGCATAAATGCATATAATTAAAACTTATGCTTTCGCGAATTTATACGAAAACAAGAGTTTACCATATAACGTGCCTATCAACTTTAACTTTCTAAAGAATTCATACAAATCTTTGTAATTTCTTTAAACATGTGATGCAGTTATTTATTATTTGAATTTAAGATGTTCAATGATTACCATAATATGGCACAAAACTGTCGCACTTCCAAAAACTATGAAACCGTAAACCATTTATCAGTGATTTAACTTTTTTTTTATAATTTTGTGAGGAATTTGTGAGGATTCTTCGCAAATTCCTCGCAAATTTTGGGTAGGTTCTTCAATAAATATAGGCGGTTCCTCAAAAAAATTTCAAAATTTGCGAGGAATCCTCACAAATTCCTCGCAATATACTCGTAAAAGTTTTGCGATAGATTTGCGACGAATGTTCGCGAATCCTCGCAATATACTCGCAACAAATACTGCGAGTGATTTGCCACGAATCCTCGAAAATTCGTCGCAAAAAGTTAGCGATTAACTTGGGAGGATTTGCGAGGGTTCGTCGCAATTTAATCGTAAATATTTACGATTCTATATGTAATCGCAAATGCCACGCAAATATATGCTTTGCGAATTCCTCGCAAATTTACGAGAAATTTGCAATGATCAATTTTCCTCGCAAATATGCGAAGAAATTGCGAGGAAACCTGGTTTGCGACTAACGGTTAATGGTCGGTTTAGTTTCCTCGCAATTTCTTCGAAAATCACCGTTTGCGAGGATATCATCCCTCGAAATCGGCATGCTTTCTTGTAGTGTTTCCACAAAATTCTTGTAAGTTTCCCATAGAGTTACCAGCTTAGTGTAGCAAGTACTTACATCACGAGATCCTTGAACAACTGGACGTAGCTTTTGTTCAATTTCAAAGATTCTTGCTAAGTCATCTTGCTGGAATCTATTCATCAGACTATCCCAAACAGCTTTTCCAGTCGGCATATACAAAAGACTAGCACTAATGTTCTTAGCTACTGAGTTGAGAAGCCAAGTAGATATCAAATCATTACATCTTGACCATGAACCAACATTAATATCATCATCAGGAGGTTTCAGTATCACTCCATTCACAAATCCTAATTTGTTTCTAACATTCAAAGGAAGACGTACCAATCTTTGCCATGAATGGAAATATGCTCCTTTGGTTAACGATCTGTAACAAGAACAAGTCCAGCGTGATCATTGCTATAAAGATAGTACGGATTCTCGTATAGATCGGTACTTTGACGGATTTGATTAGATCTAACTTCAGCTGGATTTGAGCTCATATTTGGAGTTTGAATTTGTGAAGACGAAGACATTGAGAAGATATGAATCGATTTGCAAGATCGCAAAGAGATTTCGAAGATGATGAAGATATTTGATCAAAATTGAAGAGTAGATTCTGAGGAATGAAATCAAAAGAAACGATGAATCGAAATCAGGGCCACAACGGAAGATTTGATTATTGCTCTGATACCATATCATGAGTTCTGAATCAACTCAGATCTTGACTCCATTAAAGAGTAAGAAGAAAGCTTGAACGAAGAGAGAGAGAGAAGAGAAGAAAAAATTAAAAGAGAAATGTTGTTTCTTTTATTATTCTTGTTTACAGTAACAATGTACAACAACTTCGATATATACTATCATTAATTCCCAAATTTAGACTTAACCTTCTAACAAACTACTAAAACAAACTCTTAACAACCTGTCTTATTTTACATAGAGAAGTTATAGTTTGATTAATAGAATGCTGAAGGTGATAGCCTAATATATCTTAACAAAAAACCACTCGCCATATCTTCACTGTGTTTCGTAGACTAGCAGGGAAGAGATCCAGCTACGTGCTAGAATTCAGAGAGAATATGACAACGTGATGAAGGAGTAAGCATCGATTTTATTACCTCTCTCAAGTGTGTGTGATAGACTTTACAAAAAATTTTATTCTTCTACATTATGCCAGCTTTGACATTATGATAAGTATTATGGTACATATGCACTAAATTTTATTCTTCTAAAATTGTATCAACCTTATATTTGATTAAGCTTTTTTTTTTCTAATCTTTGATTAAGCTTTGTTTTGTATCCGCAGGTTGCAGGCCACTCATTGCTATATGATGAGCACAATGATGTTCTCCATTGGATTTGTGCAAGGTCAAGTTTCTCTATTGATCCCTGTTTTGTTCCACTATTTATTGATTTATGAATGTTGTTGTCTCTCTATATGCAGGGCCTAAACGAACAGGAGTGAAGAAGTATTTCAAAATTCCAGATTAATAATAGAAATTATTCATAATGAAATTGAATATTTACGTTTTTTCTTTTATTGTTGAAAGTTTTTCGGACTTGTTATTATTTTGTTAGTTCGCTTTCATATTACTTAAACACAATCTAAATATTAATGTTTAAATATAAATACTTTTAAAAAATAGAAATTTAAAAGAACATACCCTAGAAGGAAAATCACTTGAAACCGAAAAATCGAATCAAATCTGATCTGAATAAATGGAACCGGAACAATAAGACTAGGCGTTCAGGTACCCAACCGGGTTTGAATTGGGTTCGATTCAGGTCCCGAACTCCATCCCTCCAATATCCACTCGGATATTTTTAAATTTTGGTTTGGGTTCAAGTATTCGGGTTAAGGTATTTCCGATTTTTCGGGTTTTCCGGATTATTCAAAATTTTCTTAGATTTTTTCGGATTTTTTCTGGTACTTTGGGATTTTTTGATCAATTCGGGTAGTTATTTGGATACTCATTTGGGTGTTTAGATATTTCCTGGTACTTATTTGGGTGTTGTGTTTGAGTTCGAACCATATTTTCCGAATATATTTGAGTTCAGGTATTTTCCGATCTCATTCGGGTTCGATTCAAATATTAACTGATACTCGAACTACTCAAGGTCCGAACCCGTATGAGTATTTTTTTGTCGGATTTGGGTTTGGTTTGGATGTATTGGACTGGGTTTGGACCGGGTTTTCAGGTAAAATGATTAGCCATGCGAAACAAGTTAAATACTTGAATGTGTCTGATATGCCTACGCGTACGAGTGTCAGGTATTATTCGAACCGGACCATACCCTAAACAGATATTCAAAAATACCCGATACTCGAATATAAAACCAAAATTTCTATCACCCAAATATCCGAATTACAATTATAAATTGGGTTACAAATGTTTTGTGTATTTTAAATATTGTGAGTATTTTATATATTAAGATATTTTTAATGTCTTTTTCATTTTTTTGTATTTTTGGATATTTTGAATAAATTTGGGTATCCAAAATATCCGAACCGCAACCGAAGAAAAATCTCTAGATACTTTCGTTTTCTTGTAGAAATATTAAAACGATTTGAACAGAAAGTGAACCGAATTGAGTCCGAACCGATAAAAATAAATACCCAAACTGATGTTAAAGCCTAAAACTTAAATACACTAATGTTTTCCCTTTCAAGTTTTGTATTTTATTACATTGTTTTGAAACTTCGGTAATTCTTACATGATCCAAAAACTATTGTATATATGACATCCGTGTTCAAACAATATTATCAGTTATATACTCAAAGACAAAAAAATAATAATATGTGTATTCTCTACGACAAATTAGATAATCAGTCAAAGAGATAAAACTTCACAAATAATAAATTGAATTTTCGAAAGGAAAAAATGCTCGTGCACGACACTGGGATTGAATATGTACACTCATATGTTGGATACTACTCTTTTAATATTTAACAATCTTAAATTAGCTTTCAACCCATTGGAAAAAGAAAAGAACATATTCATACTTTGTACCAGAAAAATAGAGTACAAACTAGAGTATCATATGATCAATATATTACATAAAAACAAAACACTACAAGGAGAATTTGCGAGGAAATTTGTACAAAACACTCGCAAAATTTTGCTAGAAAATTGTAAAATTTTGTAATTTTTTTTAAAAAAAAATTAAATATGAAAAAAATAGATTATAAATTTAAAAAAATTGCAAAAACATTTAAAAATTTTAAAATATTTTTAAATTGTTTTCAAAAATAAAATAAAATAAAACTTAAAATCTAATTTTGGTTTCGCTTCTGCTGCTGCCGTTGGCACTCATGTTCCCGTTGTTGCTGATGCTGCACATAGAAGACTGCGAACGCGGGGTTCGATTCCGCCATAAAATCGAAAAGCGCAGTATGAGAGTTAACCTTCTCTTTGAAGAATGATAACTCTGACTGCGTCTCCACTAGCAAATCCTCAGCCCGCTGTAGCTTCGCCTCAAGTTCGACCGAGTTGGCCCGGGGACAACGCTGAACACCGGAAGTGGCTGAGAAAGCCTCTGACTGCAGTGAACCAATGTCAAAAAACCGGCCTTTAGACCGGAAAGTGAGCTACAATATAAAATAATAAACAATATTTAATATTTAAAAAATTATTTCTATTACTTTTCGTATGAAAATTCTATGACTACTAACCTCGACAAAAATGCGGTTCTTCTCGAACTGCGAAAGACCTCCCGATTGGACCGAGCTATTTGGGTTCTCCATCGCCATCTCTATCTCGGCTGCATCAATCCGCGTGGTGACCTCGTTGAAGAGGCGCTCGGACTTCGAATTCACGAAAGTCCCCTCCGACCTCCGTTTCGTCTCTTATAGCACAACTAGGAAATCGACGGTGTCGAACCTCGTAGTATCAGCCTTATTTAACAGTTGTGCAATTTTAGCTACCATAAGTAATCGAATAATTTAAATATTAATAACTTTTTTTTTAAAAAAAAAAGCAGACTAACAATTTTTCGGGCTTTTCTCCTAAAAGAGTGTTGTCCGGTCCGGTGTGTCGCATCGTTTTGGTTCTTCCAGGCCCCACCGGTCTCTCTTCAGTTTGTTCGTTTCCACCGTCCAATGAACGACAAGCCCAGTCCAAACGTCTAGGTCCATCCACTCGGGCTTCGCATCAGGGTTTTTCTTCCACTTTGACTTCCAGCGGCCGACTTGATCCGGGAGCCGCACTTTGATTTTTTTCTCAAACTCACCCTGGAGCATCTTGATGATCGAGTAGTCCCAATTGTATATTTGCTGAAAAAATTAAAAGTTAGTAGATAAAAAATAATTAATTTTAAAAGGAAAAAATAAAAATTAAAAAATTACCACAAATTAGCTGAGCCACTCTTCGACAGCGGCTCACGGAGTCTTTGTTCCATCTAGTGTAAGGCGCCGAGTTGTGTCGCTCGAAAATCTTCTGAATGGAAGCAGCGACGCACTCGTCTTCGTCGAACCTAAAAGAAAGAAAAAAATTAAATGATTAATGAAAAAGATATATATTTGATACAATTTAAAATAAATAAATTATTTCGATGCACCAAAGTGTCCCCGCAAGTCGCTCGGGGTGTAACAATGGCAAAGACGCTCGAGCAAAAATCCGAAATAGATCGTCGATGGTAATCGCCAGTACTGGTGGTGGCGGATTCGGTGGTGTCTGCTGAGGTGGATGCTGAGAAGACTCCGGAGGCGGCAGAAATCCGGTAGATGGTGTCCCGAACTCGTACTAAACGTAGACCTCAACGACTGCTGTAGGAAAGCCTGGTAGGAGTTTTCGTCCATCTATATTTTAAATTTATATGTTTTAGCTAATTAACAAATTTTATAATTTTATAATACTTTTTTATTTTAGAAATTGATTTATTTAAATCTATATAAATTTTATAATTTAGATTGTAATTAATAAATTTTTAACTTTTAAATTTAAATAATCAGACTTATATCAAAATTTTTTCTAAACTACCTAACTATATTGCTTAGAAATCCTAACTATCCTATTAACTAACTATTAACAAAATAATTGGAAATTTTTAAATACTAACCTTTTTTGGAAAGATGTTGTTTGAGAGTGTTGAGAGAGAGAGAGAATTTGAAGAGAGAGAGAGAGAGTTTGGTGTGAAATAAAATGAAAGAAGAGGGTATATATATAGTTTTTTCTTCTCTCGTAAATTGGTAGCAAGTTCCTCGCAAAATTTGGCGGTTTTCCAATAATTTGCGAGGAATTTGCGAGTGTCCTTCGTAAATTCCTCGAAAATTATTGAATTCTTTAAAAAAAATCTCACAACTTTGTTCTTCCACTTTTCGGTAGTTTGGAAATCATTACAACTAATATATTAATTTTCTTACAATATTTTACCTTATATTAAAAATTTTCGTATATACGAAATTGTATAGAAAGTTCTAGTAGATATAACTGTTATAAAGGCTTTGTTTATAACGGTCCAATTTTTATAATTTCTTTTTAAAATATTAAAAAAAATGTTATAAGATTGCATGAATTTTATTAGTGTTATTATTTTAGGGTTTATGGTTTAAGGTTAGGGTTTAGGATATTTTGCGAGAAAATTGCGAGGGTCTCTCACAATTTACTCGCAAATTTGCGAGTAACTTGCGAGGGATCCTTCGCAATTTACTTGCAAAGTTTTTGAAATATATTTAAAAATTTAGGGTATAGGGTTTAGGGTTTAGAGTATAGATATTATGATGTGGAATTAAATCTTCCGTAGATGTGGAATTATAAAACTCTCTTACGGAAAGCCGTCTCTTCTGCTGGTCTATATTCTTGCAACACAATTTCGTCTTCAGCTCTGATTATACGATCCCTTGGACTCACATGGATGATAGAAAGCCATTATTCACGTCTTTATTTTATTCGTGGATATGGGACGAACGTCACTTGCTCTGCTTGCGATGTGAGTTCAAATGGTTCGAATTTGTTATACCTTCTGTTAGCGTTTAAGTCTTTAACACCCAAATTGTCCACTCGAACATCTCGGTCAACTGTTGGGTTATACCAGTTGCACTTGAATAATAGGCATCATAGATTCAGAAGGCCCACGTAACTAACTTCTAAAATTTGATTAATCACTCCGTAGAAATCTGTTTTCCCACGTACGTAAATCCCATAATTTTAAGTTGACCTCCGGGATTCGTGTTGATACGTGAAATACATTGGTGTTGTGGCTATCTTGGAAATAGGACCTTGAACGAGTCTGTGGAACCAAAGTGGGAACGAAACATCTCCATATCCATTGTTCACCTGAAGTAATTAACATGTTTGTGTATTATTAATATATGTTCAACGTAAAACCGTTGTAAATACTTATATAGAATTGTATTTACTTAGAAAAATCTCTTTCTTTGTACTTCCCGTACTCCTTTTCCGACAAATTGGGATAAGACACACACATTTGTGTATCGAATAAGCTGCAATAATTGATTAATTGGTAGTTTAGTATAATGTACTTATGTACCTAATATTAAATAAGCACTTAAATTACATGTGTACCTCTCAAATGGTTGCTCGAAATCACAATTACGTAAAATATACGTGTGGGCACTGTGACATTATGCAAAGTCTTCCCACCAAACCTCCTTAACCTTCCCTGCAAGTCGCCCAATTTGTGAGAAGATGTCAGACACATCCAGAACATTGTACGTAGGTGCTACGCCGCCATCGTGATAGCGCCGATGTCTATTTTTCTTGGTTGGAACAGTTGGGCTGAAGTAATAATGAGTAAAGTGAGAAGTTTCTTCAGTTAAACTTCCGACGACGATCGAGCCCTCGACTCTCGCATGTTTTTTGGCTTTCCCTATAAGGTATCTCATAAATCGCTCGAACGAGTACATCCATCTTAAATGCACAAGGCCATCAAGTGAAGCTTCGTGCGGAGGTTAACGGGGAGATGCTTCATAACATCGAAGAATAACGGGGAAAAATATTTTTTCCATGTTTCAAAGCAGCAATGGAATATTACTTTCCAGCTTCGCAATCCCATCCTTAGTCAATGTCCGAGCACATTAACCGTGAAAAAACAGTCTGATGCCTAAAATCAAACAATTGAGAGTACTTAATTGTAAATTTTTGCTAAATTATCCGCTATAGCTTCGTGTACATGTTTTGGAAGTAACTCGCGTAGGAAAAATGGTAAGAGCCACTGCATAAATACATGGCTCTCTTCCCTACATCTGTTAATCGGAAGCTAGATACTGGTAATTTTCCATCCTTGCAATATGTAACTCGTTTCTGGCACAAATATCGACCAAGTCACATCTATACTTCACATTGTCTTTCGTCTTAACCTGCACATTGAGAAGCGTATGCATGATATTGTCAAAAAAGTTTTTATCGATGTGCATCACATCAAGATTGTGCTGAACCAATTGATCTTTCTAGTATGGAAGCTCCCAAAAAAAGCTCTATTTATGCCAACTGTGACTTTTCAAATATCCTTCGGGCATGTTTGCTCTACTATGCCAATTTCCCCCATGCATTACGGTATCTTGAGCACCATAATACTCAATTTGTTACAAGAAAATATCACCACTCATATACATTAGGGCAGAAAGCTTCACAACTTTGTTCCTCGTGAACAATTTCTTGTTCCTCCTGTAAGGATGGGACATTGAAAGAAATCGACGATGACAATCAAACCAATAAGGTTTACGGCCATGCTTAAGTTGAAATGTGTTGGATTGATGTGCACAGTAAGGACATGATAACCTGCCATGAGTTGTCCACCCAGATAGCATACCGTATGCGGTAAAGTCGCTGATGGTCCACATAAGGACCACACACATTTCAAAATTTCTTTGTCGTGATTGGTCAAACGTACGAACTCCTGCATACCATAACTACTGCAACTCATGGATCAGAGGTTGAGAGAAAATGTCTAACGATTTCTTCGGATGCTTAGGACCAGGCACTAAAATTCTCATGAACAAAAACTCCCTCTGCATGCACATTTTTGGTGGGAGATTGTATGACATCAAGATAACAGGCTATAACGAGTAGTTTCTATCGGACATACCGAATGAACTAAACCCATCTATACACAAACTAAGATACACATTTTTGCACTCGTTAGCGAAATCAGGGTATACCGTTTGAAAGTGTTTCCATGCTTTTGCATCAGACGGATGTGTAATCTCTCCATCTCCAGTTGTATGTTGTGCATGCCATCTCATGGCAGCTGCTGTCTTTTCAGAAAGATATAGACACTTCAACTTGTCCGTGATTGGCAAGTACCACATCCGCTGAAATGGTACACGTGTACGTCCACTTGTAGGTTGATATCTTGGTTTTCCACAAAAACGACACTCCTACAACTTTTCATCATCTTTCCAAAATATCTTGCAGTTGTCCATGCATACATCAATCATTTCGGATGATAACCCAATACTAGAAACCAAGTTTTGAATTGCATAATAAGACTCAGCCGAATTATTATCCACAAGCAAATACTCTTTAATTAAATCAGCCCATATATCCATGCAATTCTCAGGTAAGTTGTAATCACTTTTAATTATCATCATCCTAGATGCCAATGATAATTTAGATTGTCCTTCTCTACATCCATCGTAGATAGGTTGATTCGCAGCGTCTAACATATCATAAAATGTTTTAGCATCTAAGTTCGGTTCCTCATAATTTGGAACATCAACAAATGTAGCATTTTCATCAAATGCAGATGATGTTTCCTGAAATGCATCTGCAACCATATCATGAAACCTATTTTCTGTTTGATGCTGACGACTACTTCCCCTATTTAAGTTCCTACGACTTGAACTACTACCTTCGTCAACATTAGAATTTTCTCCATGCGAAGGTCATAAATTGTAATTTGGTGTGAAACCTCTATCAAATAAATGTCTCTTCACGTTATCTATTGAGATATAATTCTCATTCCGACATATTCGAAAAGGGCAGAAGATTTTACAGTTCTCCTGCACTAGGGGGTTGTAAGCCGCATGATAGATGAATTTGCGCAAACCATCACAGTGCTCTTTTGTTACTTCACCGGTATATTGATCTCTCTTCCGATACATCCATCCTCGCAAGGCAAAAATTTCAAGCTTTGAACCTGACATTTTTTTTGGATTTGTGAATTGGTGATTGAGATGGGAGAGTGTGGAATTGTATATATAAAAACATTTTGCTATATATTTGCTTGGAAATCATCTTTGAAGTCATGACAACATCATATAATAATTTAAATATAAGAGAATGATAAGATCTTACATAACCAGACTATCATAAAAAGGGATAAATACATAAGATTTTTTATATTTTACTTAATTTTACTCATTTTTCATGTAATTTTACTTATGAGACTTTCATTTGACACCTTAGATTTGTCGCCTGCTCAACTTTTCATATATTTTTTCATGAAACAATTAAAATCTAGTGGCACTGCATGACCATAGAGGATTATCAAGAAACTCACAATTTTTAGAAGATACATACATAAAAATACGAAAATATGATAAAAATAAGTCTATTGGTTTAGACTAAAATGCCGGGGAACAAAATTACAAAAAAATTTCAATATTTGATAATTGATAATATATTACAGAAAAATATATACTGATCGAACTCTAGGCTCACTTAATCGATCCATTTTATTTTAAAAATAGTCAACTAACATTAGTAGTGTAGATCTCTAATCTCACTTCATTTGTTACTTACTACGTATCTTCTACACAATTTACTACGTATCTTCAACGTTGACAAATAGGAAGCAAGTGTTTTTTCATTTGTCGAAATCTGCTCAATCCAGCAATTATTAACAAAGAAATAATACCAACATCACCATGAAGCAACTAAAAGCACCATTCCACAGTAATTGTAAATGTAACTGAAAAAGAGCAAGTAATACAAAAAATCATCATAAGAAGCAGAGTATGCAATCTTGGAAGCTTTTGAAGATGGCAGGACAAATTTCAACTGAAGATCCGAGAGCAACCTGCTCACTTTGTTCGAGCCAAAAAAGAACATGAACCAATAATAAGAACCACATGTTATCACCGGATTACAAATCAAATACTAAGCAAAGAAAATATACTATATTTTGATAACTATCTTCAGTTATATTCAAGTAATACCCGTCTCTTCATCATGCTTTTCTTTTGTTCACAATGATCAGTAGCTTATTTTCTTTTTAAAAAAGGAACTAACCTTCCATTGTGTCTAAACTCTTTGAGTTTGATATTTCTCGTATTTTAGAAGGAATAGACATAGACACATGTTTTCGATAGCTCCTTGTGCTCCCTCCCTTTCTTCTTCGTCGTCAACAAAGTAAGTAACTACAGTAGCAACAAAAAAGAGAGAATAAAAAACTCTTCTAAAGTTTATCATTATAATCCAACATAGGAGTACTACAGAAACATTTGGAAACTCAAAAGATTTGATTTTTATCAAAAGTGTTCCTCTAAAAAACTTGAAAAACACTATACCTTTGAAACGACCGCTACACAGCTTTTAAAACCAGTAACGATGGTGCAATGGTTCTCGGAAAATAGAACCAGAGAGAGTAATGGTTGTGACCTGGACTTGACTGTCTCGCTTTGAGTTAGGCATATCTCATTATCTAAGAAGTCAAATTCTCCAACTTGACCCAAACGTAACATAATGAAAACTATCTAATCAGTTTCAAACACATAGTCCAAACAGAGAACTTCATATGAGTTTTAACCTATAATATTAGTAATATACCTTTTCAAGCCGCACCCTTAACTCGCTTCCTCCGTCATCCTTCCTCGACAGTCAATGTATTTGTATCGATTCAGAGATCCACAACAAAGAAACCATAATTCCATCACCTAATACATGAAAGTTTCATATTAGAACAATCAAGTGCTGTGAAAATTTGCAAGTCATCTAACTATATCAGATGGTGTATTAGAGAACACTGATTATTGTTGAACTATCTCTCGACAACACCTTTTCAATATTAAGAGCAGTTCCTCTGGATTTCAAGAAACTCAAAACCAAGTCAAAAACCAAATGGTAATTGAATCAATAATCTTTCATAAGGCTAGGACATGGCAGAAACTAACCAAAAAAAAGGGTTGAAGCTTAATGAGATGCACATTTCAAGAAGCAGTTGTCTTCCTCAATAGAAAAGGATACACAATTTTTTGTTCTTCAAAGATCTTATCCCTGCAAACCCATAGAAAGTAGAAACCACAATGAATAAACTAATTCAAACTTTAAAAAACTCCTCGCACAACAACATACAAACAATTTCAAAATCCGGATATGAGAAAAAAGTTAATTTGAATACCATGAAGCAGATGTGTGTGCAAGCTTCTGTTTTAAACCTTTATCGATACCATGAAAAGAAAATCGAAAATTGAACAAAGACGACACTCAAAAGAAAAGACAGAGATAGAGAATAAAAATCACTCAAGAAGACTAAAAAAAGCAAAGCAGAGCTTCGAAAGAGAGCTTACAAACCACAGAGACCAAGCGAAATAAATAAGAGAGAAGGCGTACAAAGTTTTACAAAGTATTAAACTCTCAAGCAACGTGATGCAAAGGTCAAAGGCCCCAAAAAAACTGAACGAAGGAGATGGTGTGGTTGAACGGCGGTGATGTTGACCAAAGGCGAGCGACGGGAGCTGAGTAGCGGATGGATGGTGGCTCAGCAGCGAATTCTCAAATTTGTTTTGCAAGTTTGGGTGAGATGGATGTGAAGACGAAATGTCTTTATAGATGCGAGAGGAGTAATTGAGAAGGCATCAACTGATGGATAATCGGATACGAAGTGGTCTTGGCTTAACTACAGATATAATAATTGTTAGAAACGGAACATGAGAAACTGAGAAAGACAAAGGGATTTGTTGTATGAGGTGATGAAGTTTTTTTGGTAAGATGGACCCACTAAAATAGAAGAGATTTTTAATGGACCTACAGGAGACCCAAACAAAAGTATATGCATCTTCATTTTTGAGATATGAGACAAATGACGTGGCAATTGGAGAAGAAGTAAACAAATAGGCTGAGGTGGCATATCTTAGAGGGGAGAATGATTAACTTTTAATATATATATACTAGTATTGTTAGATCCGCGCTACGCGCGGATTTATATTTATTAATTAGT
>OVAN01001495.1:0-40498 GCA_900406275.1 Anastatica hierochuntica
TTCCATTGAGCATCAGCGAAGGCTCAACCCAAAGCTAATGGAAGTTGTCAACAATGAGTCATTAGTGTTGTTCGTTTGGTAGACGTAGCTTCCTGTGACCAGCATCTGTGACCAAACGTTGTTCGTTTGGAGGTCACCGGCTCTGCGACATATCGCGGCGACCAGACGCCAGTGCCCTGCAATTTAAAATTTTGATCGCTGTAAAATTTTGAGTTCGCGATTAAAAACCTGCGATTCAAAAAAGGCAAAAAACAAAAAATACCCTTCTCAACTCTAAAAAACAAAAAACGAGGTCTCTCTCTCTGATACAAAAAAGTCGCCGACAAAGAACAAGTGGGTTGATTTCACCGGTCTGTTACTTCACCGGAGGTAGATTTTCCGGCGACAGAGGTTAGTCTCTCTCTCTATCTCTCTCTCTCTCTGCTACATCTCTCTATGTCTGCTACATCTCTCTCTTTCTCGGTCTCTCTCTCTGCTTAGCTCTGTTTTGTTTTGCTAAAAAAATCTCATTTCTTGTTTCAGCTAACGAGTTTGTCTGGCCCTCGAGGAGAAGAAGCTTCCTTACAACGTCTCCGACAAACTCAAGTGATAAGTTTCTCCACAAGACAAGATCTCTTTAATGGAGCTTGATTTTTGTTCGTGGGTCTTTGAGTTTTCATTGTTAATGGAGTTGATTTGAGATTGTTATCTATGAGAGGTTTTGATCTTCCATTGAATTGTCTTCGAGTTTGTGTAATGTTGATTCATAAACAAGTTCAAGGGTCCAACTGTTTTGAGTTCTTGAAACATGTAAATGAAAAAACCATAGATAGCTGTTAGAGAGTAGCTTCTTTATTACATTTTCTCAAGCTTTAGTACTTTTCTGAAACGATTTATATAATATATACTGCTCACATCTGAACATTGTGCTCTTCTTTTATCTGTTTTTTCTTAAGAACTTGTTACTTTGGTATCTAATCGCACTCTCTTCTTCAGGGTCGTGTCTTATCTTACGTAAGTACTTGAGTTAGCCTTCAGTGCCTGGGAAGGTCTTAAAAAGCAAGCTTTCTGGACAGAACTGGTATAATTTGTATCTCCACATATTGCTAGCTTTTTCTTAGCTTTAGTATTTGTGTCTTCTGCAAAAATTTGAGATGGAAAAAGTTCATAGTTTATCTTCTTATGTGTACACACACACTGATCTTCCTATCAATCTCACATAGGAAGTAGCTTTGTTGTTCGTTTTTAACCATCATCATCATCATCATCATCATTCTATCACACTTATCATCATCATCATCATTCTTATGAGTTTATGATTATGACAAGGAGTGAGAGAGATATGATTATTCCTGATGGGTTTTATTTTTATTGATTTGGATCATCAGATTCTGCAAAACATTTGGGGAAGTCTCAAGCACAAGCTTTGTTTATCGCTTTCTCTTTACCAAGTATAACTCTTGTTGGCTTTTACTTTCTTGGTTTATTTCTTGACATATAACATCTACTTTGTTTGTGCTAAAAGCCTAAAAGAGAACTATTACAAGTTGTTTTTGTTTGGTGTTTGATTTTTGGTTGGTGGTTGATTTTTGTTTGGTGTTTGATCTCATAAAGATATGAACTCTTACAAATCGTTTCTCTCTGGCTCTCAGACCCTCTCAAGCTCTCATTCTCAACCATTTTAAGATGACAAAAGATGTAAGTATGGAACTATCTTTTTTGGTGTCTTTAGGTCGTATGGAACTTGTCTTTATACGTATGGAATTGTCTTTTTTAGTTTAATAATTAATTTAGCACTAAGTTTGGTGTTTTTTAGAACTAGCCTCCTGAGGAAACTAGGTTTTTTTCCAACTCTGCGCGGAAGAGAAAAAAAAGGAAATAGAACGAGTAAATCAATGAATAAAACAGGGAAACAGAACATCATGGAGGCATTTGAAGATAGGTTTAAAAAAGGATATCCCAATTGGTAGCCTTATAAGAAAAAATACGACACCAGTAGGAAGAAATACATCAAATTTAAGAAGTTAACTCACAACAGGACATGGCTTGGGTTTGATAACATGGGAAGAATTGAGATGTCGGATGATTGGTGGAATGAACACGAAAGGTCAGTTTCTCTGGTTTTTAAGATGGGTTTACTGAGATTGCTTAGAATTTGGAGTTGAATAATGGTGAGGTCATATACTGCTTGATTTAATAGTACTCATACTTGGGGCTGCCTCTTGGGTTGAGCATGACATGCAATCAATAGTGACTTAATCAGTGAAATATGTGTTTTAGTCATTAAACTAATTTTTATTCTAGTGATAGCATCTGATACTCGTACTTGTTTTTATTCTAGTCATTAAATTGAACTATGCAATCAACACTCGTACTTGTTTGACTTTTGTTCTAGTGATAACATCTGAATAGAAATGACCTTGGGATTGTAAACTGACTTTTTTTGTTATATAGGAGTGTCTTGGGATTAGAAAATCCGTATGCAAAGAGATTGCTAATATGGATCTGTTTGAAGAGGAATTTCGTGGTGTAGTAGTAACTGGAGCTGAAGGATGGAGCGCTTAACATGGAGAAACAAGTTTGAATTCTAGAGTGGGTGGAGATGATGGTGATGAAGCTGATTCTGTTGATATTCTAGCAGTTGAGACTCAACTCGAGATAGAAACTCAGCCACAAGCTCAGACAGAAACGCAGAAACAAACTCAAGCTGGAAGTTCAAGAGCAAAAAGAAAGCGTAAGGAGAAAGATATGACTGTAGAAGCTTGTGTAAAATGGACTAAAGCTCTTGAGGTGAAGAATAGGATAACGGAACGGATGTTGGAGCGTGAACATGCCTCTAGTGTTGAGAATGTGTTAGAGATATTGAATACATTGCCTGGAGTGAGAGAGTGGTCTCTATTATATGAAGCAGCAATTGAACTTCTTATTGATAGTGAAGGGAGTCGAAGGGGCTTTATAACGTTTAAGAAAAATGAAGCTAAAATTAAATTTCTGGAGCTTAGGACCAAGATAAAACGTGATGATTGACTTTTTGGAACTGCATAGTCTATGTTTATAGCCTGATTTTGTTTTGGAACTTTATAGTCTATGTATGGAACTTTATAGTTTGATCTTGTTTTGGAACTTTATAGTCTATGATTGGAACATTATAGTCTGATTTTGTTTTAGAACTTTATAGTCTATGTTTGTGTGTTTACTTTTTGGAACTTTATAGTCTGATCTTGTTTAACTTTATAGTCTAAATGTTTAACTTTTTGGTTTTGTAGATGCTTGAAAGATGGATTTTGGAAGATGAGGATGGTGATTATGATGATGAACTTGGTTTGTTTGATGTGGTTACTAATGAGAGACTGAGTCATAGAACATATAGAGGAGCAGGATAGCGTCATATTCAACAACTTATGTATGAATCTGATCAGCAATGTTATGATATCCTTCGAATGAATCAAAGAACTTTTGAAGCTTTGTGTAAGATGCTAATTAAGCGATATGGATTACAAGAGTCTCACAATGTCAACATTGAGGAATCTTTTGCGATGTTTCTCGAGGTTGTTGGTTAGGATAAGACTGTGCGGGATAATGGTGCAAGGTTTCAAAGATCATTGGATACGGTAAAAAGGAAGTTTGATGATGTCTTGAGTGCTCTTCTCAAGTTTGCAGAGGATACACTAAGATCACAAGAATGCGAATTTGCAAGAGTAAATCCTATTTTGAGGAATGATGATCGGTATTGGCCTTATTTCATAGATTGTATTGGAGCACTTGGTGGAACCCATGTCTTGGTTCACCCTCCAAGTCAAAATGCAGAAGCATATAAAGGCAGAAAGCAAGATCCTGCAATGAATGTTCTTGCTATATGTAACTTCGATATGAAGTTCATATATGCATATCTCGATGTACCTAGTAGAGCACATGATACAAACGTCTTGACTCATTGTGCGAGGAATGAAGGTTCTTTCCCACATCCTCCTCCTGGAAAGTATTATCTAGTTGACTCCAGATATCCTACCAGGACAGGGTATCTTGGTCCACATCGTAGAATGTTATATCATGCTGGTTAATTTGCTAGAGGAGGACCACCAGTTAGTGGGCGAGAATTGTTTAACCGAAAGCATTCAGGTCTGCGATCAGTGTTTGAGAGGACATTTGGAGTATGGAAAGCAAAACGGAGGATTTTGGATCGTAAGCATCCAAAGTATGGTCTGATCAAATAGATTAAGTAGGTAAGAGCGACGATGACTCTACACAACTTCATACGGGATTCACATAGGAAAGATCATGATTTTGTACATTGGAAAAGTGATGATGATGGGGAAGGAGAAGGAGAAGAAGCTGATAGTGATGGTGATGAAGAAGAAGAAGAAGAAGAAGAAGAAGGTGACGATGATGGTGGTGGTGGTGGTAGTGGTGGTGGATATATTGTATATGAGCCGACCGGTGATAGAGCGATGAAAGCTTTGCGTAAGAATATCACAAATGAATATGGTAGAGGTCGTTTATCGTATTAAATATTTTTGTTAATGACTTGGTTTTTCTTTGCTTATTATTGTTGTTTTATCTATTTAAAAATCGGGTAAATTTAAGCAATATTCATATGGAGTACATTAATTAAGTAATTAGCCATAGAGTTTTTTTTCAACTGTTCCTTTTTTATGACGTTTTTGCCCTTTTTCGTTCATAGACATGTTATAACGGGTAGACGGTCTATTTAGCACTTGACGATTTTGCCCTTTTTAGTTCATAAACATGTTGTAACAAATAGACGGTTTATTTTTTGCTTAGCATAGGTTTCTCCCTTTTCAAGTTTTTTTTAAATCGCTCATTCTCAAAACTTTGTTTTGTGATATTTTAACATTACTAAATAGAACCGTGAACCCAAATTATATTTTCTCCCCCTTTATGTTTAGTTTTTATGTGAAATCAATATATACGCAGAAATAGACAGTCTATTTAAAAATAGCCAGTTGACTGTCTATTTATACTATCTCAAATAGTAAGTCTAATTAGTAGTCAGTTGACTGTCTATTTATACTATCTCAAATAGTATGTCTAATTAGTGTTTCGGTCGAAACATATTTTTACTATTATAGTTGATCATATGGTTTAAAATTTGTGGGAGTGACTTAAGTTTCACATTCATTCCCTTATATAGTAGGAACTTTCAGTTTTTAAGTAATATGTTTTCGTTTATATGGAAGCTAAATTTTTATAAAAAATAGACATACTATGTAAGTAGACTGTCTATCTAAATAGCATACAATTCCTTATATGTTACAACAAGTTCCGTATACTTGAAAAATACGTATTCTTTTCGAAAAATTCAAAATACGTTAGGTAGAGAAAAAATTCTACTTTTTCGTGTATTTACAAGTTCGTTTTGATATACGTATAAACTTGTATAATCGTTTAAAGTTTTGTGGGGTGTAGGGAAAAAAAAAATCACTGCAAAAAAAAAGTCAAATGGTTAGTTTGTTAAATATTGAAGGTCAGGTGTGTATCTGACCTAATTTCCCTTAAAAGTTTGATGTATTAATTTTATCTATTTAAAAACTTTGTGTAATATTTTTATTTGAGACTTGGTGTATTATTTTTTTATTTAATACTTCTTTTGTTATTTTTATTTATAATTTTGATAAAGAATGTTGTTATATTTATATATTTGACTAAAAATTTATTATCGATTAAATAAAATATTTTTTTGGATGTAAATATATTTAAACTACATATTAAATAAATAATATGAATTATACATATTTAAAATATAATTATACAAATTTATAAAAATAAAATATAAGTTAAATAAAGAATAGCTGCAAAGCGAACAACACAACCTGCGTCTGCGTCAACTTCCTGCGGCTGCGTCAACTTTCTGCGTCTTTAAAATGAACAATTTCATGCGGCTGCGGTTGCGGCTGCGTCTGCCAAACGAACAACAATCAAACGAGATTGACGCAGATGCAACCGCAGCCGCAGTCGCAAGAAGTTGCGTCTGCCAAACGAACAACATTATTATGGTCACTGTACTTGCTGAGACAATTCACTCTCTCTTCTCCAACGTTCACAAGAAGCCTCATTTGGCTCCTTTTATGGCTAGGTTCATCCAACAATGAACACTCTCCCCGACTGCTCTTTATCTTCAAATCTGAATTCAATTGTCACATATATCCTTTAGCTTCTATATATATGTTTGTAACATTATTGTTATTTAATAAGAAGAAATAGCTTTTTACACATTTATATACATTTAAGTTTGGACTATTCTCAAATATAGCACACTTTCTCATTTTTTAGACACATTTAGCATATGGCTTTGGGTTTTCCACGTGTAGCATTTTTAAAATGTTAGAATGACCATTTTATCCCTGACCATTTTTAAAATATGGCTTAGGGTTCTCATTTTTCCTACCCCTAAACACTAAACCCTAAACACTAAACCCTAAACCCTAAATCCTAAACCCTAAACCCTAAACCCTAAACCCAAAATTAGACAGGGGCATTTTCGGTATACCGTGTGTTAAATATGTTATGGTTGGAAATTTTGGGCTTGTATGCTACATGTGGCAAAAAAACACAAAAGTGTGCTATCTAAGGGAATTTCTCTTTAAGTTTTTATTTCTTTCTTCATATTTAATGTTTAAATTAGAATTAACACAATATATTTAGATAGATTTGATTTGGTTAAAGCTACATATGTAGCTAATTACTCTTCTTAATTTCGAGACTTAGTTTATGAATTAAAGAAGAGTTAAGTCCAAATTTATGATCATCTCTTATGTTAATCTCTACAAAATCGAATTATAATTTCAATCTATACTTAAGATTACAGAAAATAACGTGTTAATTGTAGAGAAATTACATTCGGCTAAACACATAAACTAGCTAGAACCTCTCAAAATCCAACAATATGATTGTAACTACTAACTAGCTCACAATAGTCAATTTGTACGATGAGAAATGAAACTTAGAATACAAGTATTATTAGTCTTTCTCGATGGCAAGTCTCAACTAATACCGTGTTATAAATAATACGTAAAGGATTACGTAAGGCAATGTTTTTTAAATTGATTCAACATACCTCCACTCCAAAATTTTTAATATATTCTCAAATTTAGCTACAAAATAAGAATGTATCTTATTAAAAAAGAAGACATAGATTTTTTTTTTGTCGAAGACATAGACCTTTTCATGTGTGATTTTTTAAAATAAACATACTTAAAACTTTTTTATTAAATGTATCTAATAAATTAAAATAACTCTAAGTACTCATTTACATATTCCAACAAACATATTAGAATATTCTAATATTATTTTCACTTAAACATTATCTAAATTGTAAACCAACACAATTTAAAATCATCAATTTTCAGCAAATTTAAATATATTTTTTTTCAAATTTAAAATAAATCCATAATTTTTAAAATAATTATATTACAATATTATTATTTTCTAAATAAAATTTGTTACTAAAATTCAAAAAAACTTATAAAGTGATAAAATTTAGAAAAATCTATAAAATTTATAAAAATTTAAGTTTAGTTATCTGATGTTTTTTTAAATACTCTAACGTGTTTTGTTTAACGGTATTTCGGGAATTGAATATTATCCGAACTGAATCCATACGAGTATCCGAGAAAATTTGAAAGTTCGAAAATCTCAAATCTAAACCGAACCCAGAATTAGATATAACTGAAAATTCTAAAAGTTTTGAATCTAAACCCGAATTAGAAACTCGAAATAACCGAAAATTATAAACTCGATACTCAAAAATCTAAACATGATTAATAATATATAAAATTATTAAAAAAAAAAAAATCGCAATTGAGCCGGTCAAAAAGTGTAGTGTAATTTTAAATTGATTCCACCTACTACTTGTTACCTTGACTACCCTTAATTAAGTCAACAAAGAGGAAACATCAATGAGAGAGAGAAACTCATCGAGCTTGTTGCTGTTGCTTGCTATGTTAATCTTACTTCTCCTCTGAATCTGATTAGCTTCTGACAATTCCAATCATCATCTTCTTTTCTTCTTAACACTAGTTCTCTCTCGCTCTCTCTATGTTGTTCAGAAAGAGAAATCTTTTTGTTTGATGGCGGCTTCTTCTTCTTCGTCTAAAAATTGGGTATTCGACGTATTCCCAAGCTTCAGTGGAGAAGATGTCCGCAAAAGATTTCTGAGCCATTTCCTCAGAGAATTGGATCGAAAATTGATAATTGCTTTCAAAGACAACGAGATTGAGAGAAGCCATTCGCTCGATCCCGAGCTTAAGCAAGCAATTAGGAATTCGAGGATCGCAGTGGTCATCTTCTCTGAAAACTACGCCTCTTCAAGTTGGTGCCTTAACGAGCTGTTGGAGATCGTGAACTGCAAAGAAAAGTTTGGTCAAATGGTGATACCGGTTTTCTACGGTTTGGAACCTAGTCATGTTAGGAAGCAGACAGGGGATTTTGGAAAGATATTTGAAAAGACTTGCCAGACCAAAACAGAGGAAGAGGCGCAACTATGGCGGCAAGCATTGACCCATGTTGCCAATCTCCTCGGATATCATTCTCACAACTGGTATGATTTTATCACTTGTGGCTCATATTAATGATGAATTTTAATAATGTATGAGAAATTTTCTTTTGATAGGAGTAACGAAGCAGAAATGACTGGACAAATTGCCAATGATGTTTTGAAAAAACTGCTTGCAACTACGTCAACACAAGATTCTAACAACTTTGTTGGCGTTGAAGATCACATCGCTAAAATGAGTGAATTATTGGAACTGGAATCTGAGAAGGTGGTAGTGGCTGGTATATGGGGTTCCTCGGGGATTGGTAAGACTACCATCGCCAGAACTCTGTTTAACCAACTTTCTCGACACTTCCAAGCTAGAATTTTCATAGACAGTGGCTTCGTCGCTCACAGTATGCAAAAGTATCGTAGAGCCAATCTAGATGACTACAACCTGAAGTTGGATTTGCAACGAAATTTCCTTTCTGAAATTTTTCAAAAAAAGGACATACAAATAGACCATTTAGGTGTCCTAGGCGAGAAGCTGAAGCACCAAAAACTTCTTATTTTTATTGATGATTTACATAATGAAGTGGTGCTAGATGCTCTGGGAGGTCAAATTCTACATTTTGGAAGGGGGACCAGAATCGTTGTGATTACAAATGATAAGGATCTTTTAACGGCTCATGGGATTGATTGTATTTACGAAGTTGGCCTCCCATCTACTTGGGGTGCTATGAAGATGTTTTGTCGATATGCTTTTAAACAAGATGACCCACCTCATGGCTTGAGAGATTTTGCTTACGAAGTTGTAGAACTTGCTGGTAGCCTTCCTCTGGGCCTTAAAATCATTGGTTCGTCGTTGAGGGGGAAGAAAAAGGAGGATTGTTTGAATTTGTTACCTAGATTTCGAGAATTTCTAAATGGTAAAATTGAGCAGACACTAATGTTCAGTTATGAAGGGTTAGAAAGCGAAGATCAAAAGATATTTCGTCATATCGCATGTTTTTTCAATCATAGAGAAGATCCCCCTGATGGTTTGATAGAGTTAGTTGACGAAGTCATAAAACTTGCTGGTAGCCATCCTGAAGGCCTTAAAATTGTGGGTTCATCTTTAAGAGGGAAGAAAAAGGAGGATTGTTTTGAATTGCTGCATAGGTTTGGAGAATTTTTAAATGGTAAAATTGAGCAGACACTAATGTTCAATTATGAAGGGTTAGATAGCGAAATTCAAAAGAAATATTCTAGTATGGCATGTTTTTCCAATCATATGGAAGCCAAGTACATCAAATTGTTGCTCGCACATAGTGTCTTGGGTGTTGATGTAGGGCTGAATAACTTAGTTAATAAGTCTCTCATTCATGTGAGAGAGGGGAGAGTGGGGATGCAGCGTTTGCTACAAGAATTGCTCTAGAAACTTGAAGGAAATCCTAGATCTTTCGATGGCCACTAATCTTGAGAAAATTAATCTTGCGTATTGTGAGAGCTTGGTGGAGCTTCCTTCCTCTATAAGAAATCTCAATAAACTGATGAGTTTGAACGCTCGATGCTGCTACAATCTGCAGAATCTCCCAAATGGCATTAACCTCAAGTCTCTCGACTTTCTAGATATTAGTTACTGCAGCAAGTTGAGAGTGGGAGAAAATACACTTTTAATACTGAGGATTATTCCCAAAATCTCAGCATGCATTTCAAAGCTCTATATGGATAAAACAACCATTGGAGAACTTCCTTCTAATTCCTGTCTTGAGAATCTCGATATACTTGGCATGGAAAACAGAAATAGTGATCAAGTACGGGAAGGAATCCAGGTAAGATATTATATATTTTTTTTGATATATTATTAGCATGTAGATGATAACAAAAATAATATACAAATCTTATGTTTTCTTGAACAAAAGTGCAAGGGTAAATCATGCATGGATGTTGCAACATCCAAATAGTTATAGTGCAAAATGTTGGGTCCAAATGGTGATTAGTGAGTTGAAAAAATAAAATGGGAAGAATAAAAATTAGTGGAATAAAAATAGGAGGAATAGTAGAAGTTACGCCAAATTTTTTCTTCCTATTTTGTAGAGTACAAAATCTTAGAGGAATTGATGATTTTTTCATATAAAATATGGGTTCCATTTTTTCAGCCATACCTTTAAAAATTGTCAAATGGTGTGATTTTAAAGAAATCAAGCATAATAAATAATTACTCTACAAATTTTTCCTCTAACTTGTCATCCATTTACACCAGTTGTAAATTTATTAGTAGCGGAATCTCATTTAGCTTTGGGAATTAATTTTAAAATCCCAAACTTAAAAGCATTAGTTTTTTAAAAGTTTTGTTAACATGCCATCATAACAAGTTTTGTAAACATTTATAGCATATACTTGTTGAAAAAGACAACTATCACATTACATTTGCTTTTTTTTTCTTTGTAAAATACTACAAACACTAAAAGAGTTTTCTTTTTTTGCCAAAACACTAAAAGAGTTTAAAAGTTAGATTTTTAAATTTTATGTTTGAATTTAGCATTTTGTGTTTAGAGTTTCATTAAAGCATCAAAGTTTATTTTTATGGTTTAGAGTTAAGTTTTGATGGTTTAAAATATCAATTTAGTTTTGTGATATTTTTGAAAAAAAAATCATGTTAAGGATATTTTTGGAAACTAAAACCTTTGATAATTATTTTTATAGCAAAATTCTATTTGGTGGAATTTTGAGAATTGACTTAATTATTTCCCCACTAATTGATTAATTTTTAATTCTTTCAGAAGTTTTGAGCTTTACTATATAGTTGGTCAGCCCACCTTGACGCATACATAAAAGGCTTGTGAATATTTTAGATTAGATTATATGGTAATAAATTATTTTATTAATTTATAAATTTATATATATTAAGATCCATGTTATACGTGAATAAATATGTTAAAAATATAGTTATGCTGATTAGAATCTAGTTATAAAGACGACTCATCTAATTATATTTATTAAAATTATATTATATAATTCATTGGATTGAAAATATGAAAATAATCTAGCATAACTAAAAAATCTGCGAAACATACTCTTTAAATAAATTATAAGAATCTAAAATAGATTTCAAATCTTTTAAACTAAAATTGTTATAATCTTATTAATAAATAACAATGTTTTTATACTTGTTTTATTTAAAGCTATTTAAACATAAAATACATATTTTGCATTTGTGTTTCAAGATTTCATACTTTAAATTCTTTAACACAAAATAGCAAAATAAGTTAAAAATATAGTTATAACATAACATTTGGTAACACACACCTTAGATAATATTAGGATTCTAAAAGTAGAATTCACTTTTTCAAGGTAGAATTAATCTAATCAAATAAATAAACATATTTTTATATTTGTTTTATTAAAATTATTTAATGGTAAATTCCATTTTTAAAATTTTTTGTTGATTCACAATTTCATATTTGTTACTAAAAATCCTTAACTAAAAATAGAAATGTCAAAAATAAATAAATTGTAGAATGAAAAATATGAAGAAAATTAAAGGAAATATTTTAAAATAACAATATTTTTTCTTTTTTTCTTTTTTCTTTTTTAAGAGTAAAGCGATTTATAAGAAAATTCACTATAAAAATTACATTATAAACCGAAACATGTTACTATCTAAATTAGCGATGACACATGTCAAAATCTCATAAATTATAATTATGTCTGTTGGAATAAGCTTGAAGAACAAACTATTAGAGTTAGCTTGGAGTGCAAGCTAATATAACCATAGTTGTATTATAATATGTTTTAAGTAATGAGTTTAAGTTATTTTAAGGTGTTTTAGTGGAATTTTCTTGATAAAAAATACAAAGATTCAAATAACATCGTTTTAGATGGAATTGCAAAGAATTTCTAAGAAAATCACAACTACTTCCATAATTCACCAAATCTTCTAAAAACACATTAAAAATAAAATAATCTCCAGTGCTAAATTCAATACACCCCTTATAGAGTTTCGTTAAAATCTCTGAGAGCAATCCATGGAGATGTATCGACCAAGTAGATTTTAGTCCGGAACAGGCCTGCCCAAAATAACCGACGATCATAAAAAGAGTTTGAGGCATATACGAATGAGGAAATGAACGATTTAGTTGAATTAGTGAAATGTATTGCACAAATAATGACTTGAGTGCTCAAGTGTAAAACATATACTTCCACCTCAACCGACCAACATACCCAAATACGACCTGTGCGATGAAAACCGTAATTTGTAACAGGCGACTAACCTGGCAGAATACTTGCATGAGAGAATTGAAAGGTGGGTCACCTCTTGAACTTGAGTTTCAAGAAGACAACCAATGATTGACTTCACAGCTTGAACGCAATTATGAATAGCTGAGTATTTATGTGGCTTGTTGAATCCCAGAAGATTCCTTGAGAAGAACGTCAATTGGAATAATACTTCTGAGTGGAAGCCTTGTGTTGGGTATTATTCCTCCATTAGCCATATTTGATAATGGGTCTAGTTAAGTTAAAAGCCTAAAAGAGAAGTTTAAGAAGAATAAAAAGTTCTAGAATTATGAAGAACAATATGGAGATATATCAAAAAATCTTGATAAGTTTGGAATATGTAAAATAGATAAGAGTTAAAGAAAATTGTAGAATTTTGTAGTCTTCACTTTCTAATAGTACAAAAAAGAGCAGTTGGTCTCATATACAACTAAGATGTGAGATACATCTTAGAATCTAAGAAAAGAAGAAAAGAGAGATATAAGAGAGAGTGTCCACAAAAACAAAGTGTTGTAATCTCTTTCCTAATAAATAGAAGTGTTTGTCTTTTATTCTAAGTTATCCAAATCCCATTTTGGTCTCACGAAAGAGTATTGAGTAATTTTTTCCCAACAAGTGGTATCAGAGCTAGGTTCGCATACAAGGTTGTTATCTCGTGTGATTCAAGATGGAGGCTACTGTTACTATTGAAGGTGACTTGTTCAAACTATTGATGGACAACTACTTGTATTGGAAACCGATGATGGAAGATCACCTTTATTGCAAGGGTTTGCATGAACCTATCATCAGGAAAGACAAACCTGAAGGAAAGGATGATAAAGTTTGTTACTAGAGAGTTGGGACAAACTAGTTGTCACTCTTAGCAATTCAACACCAGAAAGAAAGCTTACCATGGATACCGTCAGTGATAGCCTTCTAAATGAAGAAGTAAGGAGGAAGAAGCGAGGTTTGAGCTCGCAGTGGGAGGCAAACATTGTAGATAAACGGGGTAGAGACGAAACATGTGGACATAACGAAAGTCGAGGTCGTGATCAACCTCGAGGACGGTTCGAGTCATGTCCAAGAGTTATCTGCTATTATTGTGGCAAGGCGGATCATAAAAAGTTAGAATGCTGATTTTTCAAGAAAGATCAAGAGACGGATAACATAAAGCCAGACTGGTTCAGTCTTGCAAAGAGGCATGATGACATGACCACCACCGTTGTGGCAGATGAAGATGTGTATCTTACAGAAGAATGTAATCTTGCAGATATTGCCTCTGATGATAACTCTTGGATCATTGACTTAGGTGCCTCCTTTCATGTCACCCCTTTTAGAAGCTTTTTCAACACCTACCAAAGTGGCGACTTTGGTAAAGTCCAGATGGGAAACCATGGAAACAACAAGATCATTGGAAAGGGGGATGTTATTCTTATATCAAACACGTGATATAAGATGACTATGAAGGATGTGAGGCATGTTCTTGACATGCGGTTTAGTATAATATCAACCGAAGACTCGATGATGCTGGTTTAGAAACCCTCTTTGGTAAAGTGGAAGTTAACAAAAGGCAGCTTAGTTATTGCTCGAGGAACAAAAGAAGGGTCATTATATGTAATTGAAGCTAAGCCTTTTAAGGAGGATGTAAATGTCGCAAGTGCCGACATGAAGATACAATACCAGCGTCGTAAAAATTTTGGGTTAAGTCGGGAAGGGGGAGAATGTTGGGTATTTCCTTCCATTAGCCCAATTAGATAATGGGTCTAGTTAAGTTAAAAGCCCAAAAGAGTAGTTTAAGAAGAATAGAAAGTTCTAGAATTATGAAGAACAATATGGAGAGTTATCGAAAAGCCTAGATAAGTTTGGAATATGCAAAATAGATAAGAGTAAGAGAAAACTATAGAATTTTGTAGTCTTCACTTCCTAATAGTATAAATAGGAGTAGTTGGTCTCATATACAACTAAGATGTGAGATACATCTTAGAATCTAAGAAAGGAAGAAAAGAGAGATATAAGAGAGAGTGTCCACAAAAACAAAGTGTTGTAATCCCTTTCCTAATAAATAGAAGTGTTTTCTTTTATTCTAAGTTGTCCAAATCCCATCTTGGTCTCACGAAAGAGTATTGGGGAATTGTTTTCCCTGCACCTTATCTTTTTGTTTGTTTGTATGATTACCTAGAATAATTATGTCCTTTTTACTAGTCACCACTCTTATGGCTTGCTTATTGTTTTTGATCTTAGTATTACCAGTGCTTTTGGAAATATTATTAGAATCTATAGCCCCCACAGCTTCCACATTACCTTCATCCATTTCATTTGGTCCCTCAGCCCTGTGTTCGATTTCCTCGAGTCCTTCCTCTGGGATTTCACCCTTCTCTTTGATATCGGAAAAAACCCAGAAACTTACTTAGGAGGTAAGTTTTTGGTTGTATGTTGCGTCATCCTCATTCGCTGCTTGAATTATTTATTTACTAGTGTCCTTTGCACAAGCATGCTCAAGTTCGACTGGGTTTCGAATGTTTGAAGTCAAACTTTCATATCGTTCCATTTTATTATTCCTTTGTTCCACCTGGTCCACTTTCTCATGCACCTGGTTACTTGTAACAGTAGCCACCACAGAATCTACACCATACATGTCCATCCTTATTTTAAGCAATCTTCTCTACGTATCCCCATTTTTCACAACCTTTACATCTTGGTATAAGCCAATAGTAGCTCATCGGGATAATCGTGTTTGTTCCTTTAAGGGATATACGCTCTGGTAAAGGTTTCTCCAGATTCACTACAAATAACACCCTAGCCACATCAAAAGCGCACACATCTCTCTATACTGGCGTGTAGTCGTTCTGCTTTTCCGATGATATTTTCGAAAAAAATTAAAACCTTTCTGGGAGAACATATGATTATGTACATTATGAAAATCTACCTAAATAGAGATAAATGTCAAATCCAATTGTGTTGAGGCTATTGACGGACTCTAATTTCTGATCACCTAGGGAATATTAGCTATGTGCCAAAATTACGTATGATGTACGTTGGCTCTCATCTGTTGGTTAGTAATTTTGGAAAAAATGGTTTTAGGATAAACAAACTACTCATCGAATTTGGAGGGTTTCTCATGAGTAACCTAAAGTTGATTAAGTGTTGAATATGTAGGGCATCTCCAATGAAAAATCTCACGACAAAGTTGGACAATAGAGGCTTGGTAAACATGGACGATTTCAAAGTCCTTGGCCGCGATGGTAGAGGGCCAAGGAGATTTTGGTGAGATGGGATCCATTTTGGGGTAGTCTGAGGGGCACATCAGAGTGGACAAAGTGTTTCTCCCTGACTGTCCAAATAAACCGTGATCCTTGAAGATGACAACAACTCGAGGGTTTCTGTGATATCCCGATTTATGGAGATAAAGTGGTAGGTGAAGAAAGTTTAAAGGGTTGATTTGGCTGCATATGTCACCAATGTGCACTTATCTTTTTTTGTCACTTTTCTTGAGAGAACTCTGCAGGTAAGCGTGTTTGTGTTGGAACACTACTGAGATGGATGATCTTCCGGGAAGTGATTTTTTGAACTGCGCGAGTGAGGAAAAAACACAGGAAAAGATTTCATGATGATTTGCAGGGATAGTAAATCAACTCTTTAAAATCTCACGGAGTAAGTCTCTTGACTGTCGAACATGATGGGTCCGCGAGCCAAAAGAGGGGGCACCAGAACCCAAAGGAGGGTTAGTCGGGGTGTTACAATTTGGTATCAGAGCCGAACCCAAATGAGTAAGGAGTCAGGGACTCGCACCACTGAGAGTGACGATTCAATGCGCAACAGGGGGTTGCGCTCTGTAAGTGGGGGTGAGTGTGACACCCCGATTTATGGAGACAAAGTGGTGGGTGAGGAAAGTTTTAAATGATTGATTTGGCTACCTATATCACCAAAGTGTATTTATCTTTTCGGTCACTTATCCTGAGAGAACTTAACAGTTAAGCGTCCTTGTGCTGGAGAAAAACTAGGATGAGTGATCTTCCGGGAAGTGATTCGCGGAATCGTACAAGTGAGGACAAAACATGTGAAAATAGCGTGTCCTTGTTTGCAGGGACAGTAAATTAAGTCTCCTCAAGGTAGTGCTCCCAATCGTCAGGCAGGGTAAAACTACAGACTCAGAGAAAAGCGACAGAGCACTCGGAAAGGGCGGTCTGGGATATGTCTGGGCAAAATAACCAGTAAATAACCAGTTTTAGGGTACCCGACTTGAAATAACCGAACCGAAATCTGAATCGAGATTGTAAAATATCCGAATGGTTCTTAAAATCCTATCCCCGAAAACCCAGAACAAACCCGTACCGAATGGGTATCCGAAATATCCGAGAATATAATTATAGAACTTAAAATATTAGTTATATTTATATTTTATGTAGCATACATATCCAAATTTATATTTATATAACCAAATACATTATTTATATTACGGATATTTCGGGTAATTTTTATCTGTTTCGGGTAGTACGGATAAAAAATAATCAAATATACCCAAAAAGTAACTAAACTTGCCATTTTTTGGATACATGTGGGTACTTTCGAGTACATGTGAATACTTTTGGGTAAAATGGAGAAAAAAAGTAACGGTTCTGAACATGTACTCATTAACTTTCATGTACTTTCCGATTCCTTTTTTAGTTACCTAGACCCACCCAACTGGAAAAGATCCGAAACCTGAAATACCCGATTAAAACCGAACACATTACCCGAATGCCCAAGAGCTAGTTGGGGATTTTACAATTTCTCTCTTAATTTTTTATGTATGCATATATCTTATATCAAACTGATAAAAAAATATATAAATAAGATATTATAGAAAAAGAAACATTCATTTCAAATAATGAAATTTGGTTATATATTTGGGTAAGTTAATATTTTCAAGACTTTAATTATATTTTGCGTTTTAAAACATTATTTTCTTTTTATTTAATTGATTTATAATATTCTTTTATATGAAAATTGTAATTTTAGCAAATTAATTCTTTTATAGCAACATTCTAATTAATTAAATTATTTCATTAAAGATAGTTACGAACTTAGTCATTTCAACTTTTGATTTCATTTAAATTCAATTTTTAAATAGTATATAAAAGAAACAAATATGTTTGAATCCAGTATTATTAGAAAATCATCAAAAAGTGAATTTTGAAGGAGCGTCGCTGTGTTTTTGATAAAATAAAATCACATGATTTAATAACAACTTCCATAAGCCATGAAATCATTTAAAACTAATAAAAACTTAAAATCCACAGGAATCACTAATGACTAACTGTTAAACATGTCTGTTTGCTTGGTTCAGCCGGCGGTTGTGCCCTTCAAGACCATGGTAGCGGCTTCTTCTTTGAAAGACTTCACCATCTTTAAATCCCCATATTTTATGGAACAAACTTCCTCCTTAATTCAGAATCTCAATGAACTGTGGAAGTTGTTCGTTACTGACTGCGTAAAACCGGAGACTCTTCCTACCACAATAAACCTCAAATCCCTCGAATTCCTCAATCTCAGTGGCTACTCACGCTTGAGGACTTTTCCTGATATCTCAACCAACATCTCACGTCTCAATCTATCCGAAACAGCGATTAAAGAGGTTCCTTGCTGGATCGAGAAGTTCTCTAGACTTGGACGCCTATATATGAATAAATGCAGTCAGCTAGAATATATAAACCTAAACATTTCTAAACTGAAACATCTTCGGAAAGCTGAGTTTCAATATTGTGGGGCACTGACTGGTGCTGATTTCAGTGGTTATCCAAGTGGAATGTTCATGGAAGCAGCAGACAATATGGAAGAAGATCCCGACGAGGGGGTCAAAATCGATTTCACCTCATGCTTCAACTTGGATCGACTTCTTCTCCCTTGGCAACACTCGTTTTCCTTTTGGTCCATGCGTTTGCCAGGTGGAGAAGTGCCTTCATATTTCACTCATCGTACTACAACTGCAAACTCCTCCACTCTCACCAACATCCCTTTACTTCACACTTCTCTCTCGCAACCCCACTTCACATTTAGGGTGTGCGCTGCTGCAGTTGTTTCCAAGGCAATCTTTGAAATATTATATTTCAATTTAAAATTTCAGTTCAAAGGGAGATCTCGAAAACGCTTTAGTTTCCGTTGGAGCAATAACAACTACGACGTAGAACCACATCCCTATGTGCTAGTTGAGGAGGGCAATCATCTGTATCTATGGGATTGTCATATCCATCTGGAAAAAGAAAAGACTCAGCTGTACGATCATGTGGATGTTCAGCTTCAAGTAAGTGCTGCTAGTGACTCTGCTACCCTCAAATTAAAAGGATGGGGTGTACGAATCTTAGACGAATGTTCATCAGCTGAGATCCGACTTGGTAATTCAAACACTCTTCCACATGTTTCTCAAGCCCATGAAGACAATATGGTTAATGATGGTTGCGATGAGACTGAACAAGGTAAAGACTCTGGAGGCAGTGATGATGTTGATATAGACAGCGACCCTGATCAGTATGAAGAGTGTGAAACCAGTTCTGGAGGCAGTGATTCAGACACACAGAAGCAGTAAACAAACACGGATAAGAATTAAGAATTATATAAAAAACGTAATACTTTATATCTCACAGTTACTCGATTAATTATAGTTACAAAGTACTATCTTCTAAAATAGATTACTGGATTTTTTTTTTTTCTTTTTGCAGCTTATTTGAAGAGGACCACTGATTTGATATGCCTCCAAACCGGGTGGAAAGTTCTGAATCTTCGATTTTTAATATTCGAAAAGCTCTATGGTGGCAACCAAATAAGTCGTTTCTCACTAATGCTCAAAATAAGATGCATAGATTCTTCCCTGGCTGAACAGATGTTTCCAGGTAACCGAATTTCTAACAAACACTCTTAGTTTAGTTCCACGCCAATAGTAACTGATGCAACAGCATCTATGACAAAGACATGACATTGGCGGGAACTTTTAATTCTTTAGCTTTGGTTTTAGTTTAAATTATCTTTTTTTTGTTTTTTTAGTTAGGGAATATCGTTAGTTTTATATAAATATTAGGAATTAATATTGCAAATCCTATTTCGATTGTGAAAGGATTTTAAATGGCTATAAAAGCCTTTGTAGGTTAATCAATACAATTCAGTTTTTGAGCTTTAATCTTTGAGTTTTTCTCTAAAAACCCTTATCTTGATTCGATTAACTTCATCAAAACAGGAAGTCGGTCTCAACACGCCTTACACGCGAGCTGATTGAGCGAAACGTAGGTCTCAAGGAACTACAAACATCCTTGATTGAGCTACAAACCCTTGTAACCTGCGCCAGGTTGGCATTAGAGCTTTGCTACACTCCAAATTTTTTTCTCTCTCTCCTCTCTTCATCGATATGCCGCGGCCTAAGAAACCAGATGCGCCATCGGAAGCGGAGGTGACTCGGCAAACCTTAGCTGATCTCCAAGAACAGATGCAATAATTATCTTCTGTTGTGGCTGCAATCTCTTTGCAATTGACGCAAACTCAAGGTGACAGAGTTGATGATCAACATGACGTTGCCCAGGAAGATTCTGATGTCGATGCTAACCCCTTTGCAGCGTTGCAATAGAGCAACAGAGGACCCCCTCGTCGTAAAGATACTGATCTCGATAGGTGGGAAAACAGTTTTAAGATGGAGATTCCAGAGTATCGAGGAACTCAAGTACCTGAAGAGTTGCTTGGTTGGTTTACCTCTGTGGAATCAATACTCGAGTTTAAAAGGATTCCACATGATCGTTGTGTGCCCTTAATTGCGATCCGATTCCGCGATCATGCCGCAGTTTGGTGGGCTCAAACAAAGGCGACACGCGCACGGCTTGGTAAAACTAAGATTACAACATGGGATAAGCTGAAGCGTTCTATGCGCAAGACCTTCCTACCCTTTAACTATGAACAATTGTTGTTTCAACGATTACACAATCTCCGGCAGGGTCCTCGTACCGTTGAAGAGTATGCCACGGAGTTCTTCCTCCTTATGAACCGCGTCGAGCTACAAGACACCGAACCACAACTAATAGCACGTTTCATAAGCGGCTTGCGTCAACAGATTCAGCATACAATCAACCTTTTTCATCATGTGTCGTTATCGGAAGCGCATCAACATGCCATTACCATTGAAGCACAAACGAAAGCCAACTACTCTAGTTGGTCAAACACACGACAACGACAGTTGCTTCCGCCTCAATCCTCACAGAAATCTGATTCTTCTATCTCCAAACCAGAGACATCACTGGTCCCTTTTGACCAATCTCGTGCACAGCGTCCAACATCATTCAAGTGCTTCTCGTGCAGGGAGAGTGGCCATCGGCAATCTGCTTGCCTGTCATGAAACAAACGCGGTCTCCTTCTCGACGGCGTTGGCGATGAACAAGACGTAGTCTATGACGACTATGAGGCCGAAGGGGAGGAATTGGGTGCAGACAGTAGCCCACTCCTTATGATTAGGCATTCTTGTCTGGCTCCTAAAATAGAGGATAAACTTACCCAGCGTAACAATCTGTTCCAATCGCGATGCACCATTAATGGTAAAGTGTGCACTTTTATAATTGATTCCAGGAGCTGTGAGAATGTTATCTCGGCAGAAGCAGTATCAAAGCTAGCACTACCCGATGACCCACACCCAACACCGTACAAACTCGCTTGGCTTCAGCAACAAAATGATCTCTGCGTTTCTCGACGAGCCTTGGTAAACTTCTCTGTTGGTGATGCGTATAAAGACCAAGCCTACTGCGACATTGTCCCTATAGATGCTTGTCACCTATTACTTGGGAGACCATGGGCGTTTGATCGACGTGTTCAGCATGATGGGTTCCTGAACACATACTGGTTCCGCAACAACAACAGACAATTAATTTTGAAACCATCTCCGCCGCAAGAAGCTCGTGAACCTCCACCTCGTACACTCCTCTTGCAACGAGCTCCATTCAAAGCTGTCATGCATGAGTGTGGTATGGTTTTTGTTCTGTTGCTCACCACACAATCACCACCATTTTCTTCAAGTGTCCCTCAGTCCATCGTTCCTTTATTGTGGGATTTCGCAGATGTATTCCCAGAGGACTTACTGTAAGGTCTTCCCCCATTGTGTGATATTCAGCACCACATTGACTTTCTCCCCAATGATGTTCTTCCAAATCGTGCCCATTATCGGATGAGCCCAATAGAACACGAAGAATTGCGTAGATAAGTCAAAGACCTTGTTTCTAAAGGATTTCTACGTGAAAGCATGAGTCCATGCACGGTTCTGGCTTTGCTCATTCCTAATAAAGATGGTTCCTGGCGTATGTGTGTCGATAGTTGCACCATCAAAAAGATTATGGTACGTTAACGATTCCCAATTCCGAGACTCGATGATTTGCTTGATCAGATAGGCACTGCTAATATCTTCTCTAAGCTTGACTTGAAAAGTGGCTATCATCAAATACGTATTCAATTGGGCGTTGAGTGGAAAACGGCTTTTAAGACAAGATAAGGACCGTACGAATGGCTTGTGATGCCATTCAGACTTTTAAATGCACCTAGCACCTTCATGCGTGTTATGTATCAGACATTACGACCGTTTATTGGGCGATTTGTAGTCGTTTATTTTGACGACATCTTAGTCTTCAGCCACTCTTTGGAACAGCATTTGCGTCATCTGCGAGACGTCTTGACTGTGTTGCGCCGTGACAAGTTTTTCGCCACAATAAATAAATGTGAATTCGGTGTGCATGAGGTACATTTTCTTGGATACATTGTCTCTGGTAATGGACTTTGTGTCGATCCGAATTAGGTCAAGGCGATTCAATCTTGGCCAACACCTTCTTCTATTACTGATGTACGAAGTTTCCACGGCCTCGCCTCGTTTTATCGTCGGTTTGTGCCTCGGTTTAGTTCTCTACTGGCGCCACTTACTGACTGTATTCGGGAAGGACGATTTGAGTGGACGCCAACAGCAGCTCGTGCCTTCGAAATCATTAAAAATAAGCTGTCTTCTGCGCCTGTATCAGCATTGCCAGATTTCTCTCTAGTGCTTGAACTACACTATGACGCTTCTAAAACAGGAATTGGTGCAGTCTTAAGTCAAAAGGATCGACCTGTTGCGTTCGATAGTGAGAAATTGGCAGGAGCACGGGCCATATATAGTACGTATGATATTGAGTTCTATGTAGTAGTTCATGCCATCAAACATTGGCGGTACTATCTTTTTCATAAAGAGTTTGTTCTTTACACGAACCATGAAGCTTTAAAACATCTCATTATGCAGGGGAAAGTTTCTTCTCGTCATGCAGCATGGATTGCTTACCTTCAACAATTTACGTTTGTCATTAAGAACACGCCGGGCATAACGAATCGCGTCGCAGATGCATTAAGCCGTATGCAATCTCTTCTTGCAGTAATGCATACGTCCGTTCCAGGCTTCTGTTCCTTTGCGGACTTCTGTGACACAGATGCATTCTTTCGTCCACTTTTGGATTCCGCCTAGGCTGGAACGTCTCACGAATTTACTCTCCACGATGGCTTTCTTTTTCGTGGTACTCGGCTGTGCATTCGTGAGTGTAGTCTCCGGCTCCAATTGATTACTGAGCTTCATTGTGAGGGGCATGTTGGCCGCGATAAGACACTCCAGTTGGTCTCTGCATCGTATTTTTGGCCTACCTTGCGAAAGGATGTGGAGCATTTTGTTGAGCATTGTGTTGTCTGTCAGACTTCAAAGGGTCAAGCTTCAAATGCTGGCTTGTATATGCCATTGCCCGTTCCAACACAACCGTGGACAAACATAAGTATGGACTTTGTCATGGGACTTCCGCGTACACAACGAGGTTTTGATTCGATATTTGTTGTTGTTGATCGCTTCTCCAAAATGGCTCACTTTGTCCCCCGTAAAAAGACTAGTGATGTTGTACAAGTGTCGACTCTATTCTTCCGCGAAATTTACAGACTACACGGTCTGCCAGCATCAATTGTATCCGACCGCGACTCTCGCTTTCTTGGCCATTTTTGGCGTTCTCTTTGGAAGATGCTCAATACTACATTGGACATGAGTAGCGCATATCATCCACAGATTGATGGTCAAACTGAAGTGACGAACATGTCCTTGGGAAATCTCCTTCGGTGTTTGGTAGGTGACGCAATTGAATCATGGGATTCTCGTCTTCCTCAAGCCGAGTTTTCACACAATCATGCCGTCAATCGCAGTTCTGGTTTCAGTCCATTTCAGGTGGTTTATGGCATAGTTCCGCGGGCTCTAGTGGATCTTTCGACACTACCCGACCGTACGCGACCACATGGGGATGCAGAATCATTCGTTTCCACACTTTAAGCTATTCATGAGCAAACCCACGATAACTTGGCTTCTTCTTCTACACGTTACAAGGCTGCTGCAGATGCACATCATCAACGCTTGGTCTTCAATGTTGGCGACATGGTGTGGGCTTTTCTCTCCAAGGATCGTATGCCCGCTCATGCATATAACAAGTTAGAAGCCAAGAAGATCGGTCCCCTTAAGGTTCTTGAGCGTATCAATGACAATGTCTATCGCCAGGAATTGCCTGACAATATATCTACTTCGGACGTCTTCAACATTAAGTACCTATCTCGTTATCATCCTCCCAATGCCTTGCCAGATTCGAGGTCGAATCCTTCAAACCCCGGGGGACCTGATGCAGCTGCATCTATGACAAAGACATGAGATTGGCGGGAACTTTTAATTCTTTAGCTTTGGTTTTAGTTTAAATTATCTTTTATTTGTTTCATTTTAGTTAGGGAATATCGTTAGTTTTAGATAAACATTAGGAATTAATATTGCAAATCCTATTTCGATTGTGAAAGGATTTTAGATGGCTATAAAAGCCTTTGTAGGTTAATCAATACAATTCATTTTTTGAGCTTTAATCTTTGAGAGTCTTTCTCTAAAAACCCTTGTCTTGATTCGATTAACTTCATCAAAACAGGAAGTCGGTCTCAACACACCTTACATGCGAGTTGATTGAGCAAAACATATGTCTCAAGAAACTACAAACATCCTTGATTGAGCAACAAACCTTCGTGAGCTGCGCCAGTAACCTAGAGCAATACTATATACTCTTTCACCAGCCAAAGAGTTGGCTAGATTGGTGATTTTCATGAGCAGCTCCTTGTGCTTAGAAAAATTGCTAAATTTACAACGGCTTCATCTAGATAATGTAATGACATTTGACTTATCTCAGGTAACTGATTATGGTTTATGCATCTTCTATTTTTCTTTAACAGAGCAAAGATATGGTGATAACCTTGTGCATGGTTAATTAGATTTAGAGCAGTGATGTTCATAGTCAAACAATTTCTTATATATATATATATATATATATACACATTGGTGGGAGCTGAAGGGCATGAGCTTTGTTTGGTGGCAGTTTTGCTCATTTGGCGTCAAATGCTTGCAAGTGAGGAAACAATCTGAAGAAGAATGTAGAAAGCTTTTCATGAATCATCTACAGTCCATGGTATGTTGTTATGAGTAACTTCTTTACTTGTGTTTCCTATGTGCACTATTTTCTTTTTTGTTTTTCTTTGTATTAACGATCCATATGGTCCAACTCAACATTCTTTTGGATCAATTCTGATAAAATAAGGCCTAAAAATCAAAATCCAGCCACCAAGTACCACCAAATAATGGGGTATATGAATCTTAGAGAACTGTTAATCAGATGAGATCCGACGATTTGGTAACTCAGACACTCTTCCATATGTTTCTTAAGCGGATGAAGACAATATGGTTAATACTGATGGATGCCATCAGGCTGAAAAAGGTGAAAAGTGTGGAGGCAGCAATGCAGACTCACAGAGAGGCAGTAAAAAACGAAATAGGTATGTATTTTAAGAATGATACCCACATACTACCTTATATCTCATAATGCTTTTACAGGATTAAGAGTATATAACTATTTTCTAAAATAGATCAGTGGAGGCAGCTCTGTAGATAAGCAGTAAACAAAAACGGGCAAGTATTAAGAATGATATAAACATACTAGCGTTCGTTTGTGCCTTGCACGGACATAATTAAATTTCGTAAAGTTGTTTTATAAGTTAAGTATCAATCAAATTGAAAGAAGCAATCTCTCTAATCACTTTATTTGGTTCTATGTATTCACTCATCGTTTTTATTCTTTGTATATACAATGGAAAAGAGAGGTAGATTTACTACGTTCAGTAAAAATGGCCGTGTCTATATTATACGTTTTTGGGTTAGAATGCACAAATTAATACGTTTTGGTGCAAGCTAATCAACATCGTAGTCCATGTCAATAGATTCATAATAGTTTTTATTCTCATCGATGCTCATTATTTTCTCTTACGACTATTAACATGATCCGCATAAGGTCATTGTCAAAGTTGTTTGATTTCGATTTTAGCCTCGCCTGTACGATTCTTTTGATCAAGTTATTTACTTTTCTATACAACTTCTATATTTTAAGATTCAAAAGCATAATATTTTCGAATTCGTTGTACATATTTTTTTGGCGGGACTACCTCCGCTCATATGATGATGGAATTTATAAAAATCTTACAGGTGAAAGCGAAGATATGATCATTTGTGCACGGATGTAGATATTTTAAATAAAAACAAATTTACTTAATATTTGTATGGAGTTATCTTATGGTATAAACACATCTATTAAATTAAAATACATAAAAAGAAAAATTACAAACAATATATGGATTGTATCGTTTAATCAGATTCATATGTCATTATTTAGACATGTGAATCTCTAAGGGTGCAAATGGTGACTAGTGAGTGCAAAAAATAAAATGGGAAGAATAAAAATTAGTGGAATAAAAATAGGAGGAATAATAGAAGTTACGCCAAATTTTTTCCTTCCCTCTTTTGTAGAGTACCAAATCTGCGAGGAATTGATTATTTTTCCATGTAAAGTGTGGATCCCATTTTTTCAGCCATACACTTACAAAATTGTCAAATGGTATGATTTTAGAGAAATCAAGCATAATAAAGAATTACTCTACAATTTTTTCCTCTAACATGTCATTCATTTACACCCTAAATTCTTGCAATTTTGATATATGAGAACACAATGAATCTATGTAATGTTTGAAGAAATATACGAATTGGGTTTTAAGGTGATTCCACAGGAAATTAGGTGGATTTCCTCAAGGTAGCTTCTGAAAGAGGAAGCAAGAGCTTCTGAAATTGAAAGACTTTGTTCTTTATTTCTTCGTTGTGGTGAGACGTCACCTTTTGAGATCTTCTATCGGGCCTATCAATGTTGTTCGGTTGTTTTACACTTTGGTCATTTTTCTCTTTAGTCGTTAGCCCATTCGTGATTGTCATAGTTTCCTTTACTCTATTTCTTACTCTTCTCTCTCTGTTTTAAAGACTTATAGCTAATATCTCCTCTCAAATTTGGTGTGGGTGGAGCATCACACCAAGTTTGTACCCTAAAGAGAAGAAGGCATCTATTGGCAAAGACGTCGTGAAGATATCCGCGATTTGTAAATGAGACGGGATGTGTTCTACCAAAAGCAATCAGAGAGTAACAAATTCATGAACATAGTGGAAGTGAGTTTCAAAGTGCTTTGTTCTTTTGTGAAAGGATGGGTTGGCAGTGAGGTAGATAGCCGAGAGATTCTCGCAATAGAGCTCTGGCGTTTTGTGAAGAGGCACACCTATTTCTCTAAGAACGTTGCTCAACCAAGTAATTTCAGACGTCGTTTAAGACATGCCTCTGTATTCCGCCTCAGTGGAGCTTTTGCGACAGTGGCCTGCTTCTTTGAAGACCACAAGATCAAGTTTTGGCCAAGGAAGGTACAATATCCTCCAGTGGAGCGGCATGTTCTTTTGAAGCCAATCCAGTCTGAATCGCTATAAGCTCGTAAAACATAGTCTGTTTTCTTGAAAAAGAGACTCCCATCGTAATTGTGCCTTTAATATACCTGAAAATTCTTTTGAGGAGATAAATAGAGCTCAAGCGTGTTGTGAAGAGGCACGCCTTTTTTTTCTGGTCACCAATGAAGAGGCACACCTATTTCTCTGAGAACATTGCTCACCAAAGTAATTTCAGACATTGTTTCATACATGGCTCTGTATTCCGCCACGGTGGAGCTTTTTGCGACAGTGTCCTGCTTCTTTGAAGACCACGAAATCAAGTTTTGGCCAAGGAAGGTACAATATCCTCCAATGGAGCACCGTATTCTTTTGCAGCCAACCCAACCTAAATTGTTATAAGCTCGTAAAACACAATCTATTTTTCTTTGAAAAAGAGACTCCCCTCATAATTGTGCCTTTAATATACCTGAGAATTCAGGAGCTGAGCTCGTGGCCTTATGGACCTGCGCATTTAGCTTTTGGAGAGTTGCATGCGTTCTTTCTATGTACCTTCGGATAGCATCGGGGCCATCTAACCAGAGGGAAACCGAGTCATCGACAAGTACCTTTCCAGAAGGCTGTTGTTGAAACCAGTCTGGATTACAATCCTAGGGATCTGGGGAGCCAGGTCATTCTCGGGCTCTTGGGATACTTTGTTGCGTGTGGTCAGCCAAGATACATGGGATAACTGCGTCCAGAGCTCTCGACCTCTGTCGAGCCTCCGAGGGAACGGACTGGCTATTTCCGAGGTGGGCAGGCGCGGAGGCTCGTCTGTTAATCAGGATCGGAGCATGTCCGCTCGATCTGAGTATAGGTGGCGGAGGAGGCAGGTGGTGCCTTTGTCCAGATACCTGTTGCGAAACCTAAACGGGTTCCGATCTTGTGCTCGATATGTTATTTCCCACTGTTATGGTGATTGACGGGTTAGATGCAAGAGTAACTCCTGTGTTAGGTGTCAAAAGAGAAGGCTCCTACTCCTAAGGCAACGTGTGAACAGGAGAGAACTCCAGGCGTCCCCGAGGGAAGATCGAATCTGTGATGAGGTCTCGAAAAGTTACTCTGAAACCTCATCGCTGCAGAGGTTGAGACGAGTGGCTAGAGACCTCGTCTCTTGTTCGATCTGTTGCTGCCGAGACACTAATTGGTGGACCAACCATTTATTCTCTTGGGTTGGGTTTACCAACTGTAGCATCATCAGTCGGATTTCAGACAGCTGATCCGACACCTGAGTCGTAACCGATATCGGAAGCTGAGATCCAGATGGGATATGTTGATCGGATCCTGCGTGGGTCAGAGACCTTGGAGCAGGATAATCAGAAAGCCTTTAGGAGGCCATAGTTGAACTGACAGGTTCAGGTCGATCTTCTGTTGCATCCAGAAGCTCGTTGGAAAGGTCGAAACGGCGAGGCTCTGGGAGCACAGAACCTTCGTCAATCGGTGAGCTAGGGCTCGGAGCGAGTGGAGAGGATTCACGTCGATTCAAGCCACGGCTGACTGGATCCATCTCTTAACTAACGGAGTGAAGAATTCAATTGTTTCGTCCCCACAGACGGCGCCAAAATGTGAGGAATAAATCTCATACCTAAATCAAACTAGGTTTAGAAAGGAAAAGAGGACGAGAACGAAGTGGGAGGAATCCCATATTGAGCTAGAGATGAATATTGATGAAATCGTAACTGATTAATGATAATTGCGATTTTACAAAAGATTAATCGGAAAGAATTCAATGATGTTCGTAGCTTTTTTGTCGTATTTAGAGACCTAATTTCCTCCAGCCCCCTTCTCTCTCGAAATCTCCCCCCTTTTATAATCCTTAGCCTTCTAGTTTGTTGGTAAACTGCCTCCGAAATCTCCTCTCCGAAGATCCAGGAATCGTCCACCCCCTTCTTTGACTATCCAAACGTCACCGTCTTCTTTTCTCTAGAGTTGAACCTTATTTCGGTAATGGGCCTCTTAAACCATCAGCCCACTTTTTCCCTTATCTTTTATCTTAGCTTTTTCTTTCTTATTGGGCCTACGAAATCAAGGCCCGATAGTTATACTTGTGAAATTTTTTGGCCTAGCAAAAGTATCCACCATTCTTGTATATGATCTTCTTCCCCTGCTTTTAAGTCTCTTCAGGTTCAAAACGTTCGCATTGATGAGTTGTGAAGCAGAGGAGTTAGAAAGAGATAAAATCCGATCTAGAGACTTGTTGAGATATGAAGATTGGTGGTTTACCAACCTAGAAGATGATCAAAGAAAGAGAAAGATCACTTTGAAGATCTTGGTCACCAAGCACTTTCACGTGTTATGTTTCGGAGAATATAGAGAGGAGAGAGAGTGTAGAATAGGAAATTATTGGGCTGCGTTTGGGCATGTTGACTTAAACAGCTTGGTTGATTGGGTCTAAGGTTTATTGGGCCTTAATCTGGTTTTATGGTTTAGCAAAACGGTGAGCTTTATGTACTCACACATTTCTTGTGAAGAAACATCCCATGTGCATGAGATTTGTGGGGATCTTTGTCTGCACATGTGTGTGTCGTACCTGACTTTATAAGGAACAAGAAGGAGGTTGTTAATGGTGTGACATCACAGATATTGAGAGAGAGAAAAGCGAAGAGGGTGAGGGAAATTTTACGGGTGAGTGATATTTCATCATCTTCTTCTTCTTGGGATATCTCTGTTTCGAGTGAGTAGTGTAAGGACTGGTTCTGAGAGGTGTGAGCTTGGTGAGAGTTCTATCTTGTATAAACCGGTTTATTCTCTTGCTCTTGTGAACAGGGCTCATGTTCACCAAGATGTACCATGGCTGGATCTTAGTCATGGGAACTCGTTAATTCCCCTGTCTCTGTTTACACTCAAAACACACACAAAACTAAGTTAGCTTATAGCTCAAGTAATAACCAAAACATAAAGTAAATCATAACAAGTGGTATCAGACCTTTCGGTGGTAGAAAAGACTGTGATTCTTAAAGAATAGAACTTGTTCCGCTTAGATCTAGACAGGTAAAGGCCTTTGCTGTTATAGATCTAAAAGTTCTAATCTGGTATATTTTTGGTTAAGGGTTTTGTTCTGCTGTTGTTTGGTGAATCTGTTGAGATATTGCTTGGAACAAGTTTCAGGTGCTGGTGTCACTAAGATCCTGATCAAATCTTATATCTAAGATACTATGGAACCCACACCAGGCATGTTTGAGGTGGAGAAGTTTGACGGAGAAGGAGATTTCTCACTTTGGAAGCACAAAGTTCTGGCTCAGTTAAAGATTTTGGGTTTAGACTTTGTCCTTCAGCTAAAGGAGAAGTAGATCCAAAAGGGAAAGGCATTCTGACCAAAGAAGTAGGATCAAAGGAACCCACCAGTGATCCGAAGAGACTTGAAAAGGATCGCAGAGTTAAAAATCTTCTAACTATGAGTCTTACTAATATGGCGCTCAGAAAAGTGATTAAGGCAAAGACAGCCTTAGAGATGTGGACAGCACTAGAGTCTACATATCAGATCAAGTCATTGCCAAATCGTTTTTATCTAAAACAAAGGTTCTACAGTTACAAAATGGATGATGATAAGAACCTAGATAAAAATCTTGATGTGTTTAACAAACTGGTTTCAGACTTGGCAAGTCTTGATGTGGATTTGAGTGAAGAAGATCAAGTTGTGATCTTACTTAATAGTCTGCTCAAGAGATTTGAGCCATTGGTGCATACTTTGAAATATGGCAGGGGGCAAGATACAATTACACTCAAGGGAATCATTAGAACAACTTACTCAACTGAGCTTGATCTAAAGGCCAAGGGACAAGGGAATTCATCCACTACAAATGAAGGGTTATACTTTCAGAATAGAGGAAGACCTGAAAACATAAATACTTCAAAAGGAAAGAATAGTCACAGAAGTAAGTCAAAGAATAAGTCTAAAAGGACTTGTTAGGTATGTGGAGCAGAAGGACACTTCAAGAAAGAATGTCCTAAGAGGAATCATAATTTCAAGAATAAATCAAATGGAGAAGCCAGTGTTGCAAAAGCTCAAGATGAAGAACCTTTGATGCTTACTGCCTCTAAAAGATCTAACAGAAATGGGTGGGTTCTTGATTCTGGTTGCTCTTATCATATGACTTACAGAAAGGATCTAATGTTTGAAGTAGAAGAAGTAAAAAGTGGAAGAATCTTGATGGGAAATGACACTTTCTATAAGATCACTGCTATTGGAAAAATTAAGTTTGTGAACTATGATGGAACCCAAGTCATTCTCTCAAATGTTAGATAATCTCCTACTGCAAAGAGGAATCTTATATCTTTGGGACAGCTTGAAACACTTGGTTGTTGGTTCAAGTCTAGGAATTTTCGGTTGCAAGTGTTTAAAGAAGAAAAGGAGATTATGGCAGCAGATTACAAAGATACTCTTTACTTCTTGGATGGTCAACCAACTACAGGGGAAATGAATTCAGCAGTTAAAGGGCCAAGTACCACAAGTCTGTGGCATAGCAGATTGGGGCATATAAGTCTGAAGGGTTTACAGTGTCTGGTGAAGAAGAACAAACTTGATGAAAAGGATATTGCAGAGCTTGAAAGGTGTGAACATTGTAATATGGAGAAGTTTCACAAGCTATCCTTTAATATTGGTAAACACACATTTAAGGAGCAATTAGAGTATGTTCATTCAGACTTATGGGGATCTCCAAATGTGACACTCAATCATTCAAAGTGTCAATACTACAAATCTTTTGTGGATGATTTCTCTAGGAAGATCTGGATATATTTTCTTAAATCCAAGGATGAAGCATTTCAAAAGTTCATTGAATGGTTAACTCTAGCAGAAAATCAAAGTGGAAAGAAGTTAAAGGCTCTAAGGACTGACAATAGTTTAGAGTACTGCAACAAAATCTTTGATGATTTCTGTAAAGACAGAGGTATCTTAAGACACAAAACGTGTCCATATAAGCCCCAGCAGAATGGAGTTGTTGAAAGGCTTAATAGATTAATACTTGAAAAAGTAAGAAGCTTATTAAGTGAAACATGTCTGGGAGAAGTGTTTTGGGCAGAGGCTTCAGCAACAATGGTGTATATGATAAATAGACCACAATCAGTACCTTTAAACTGGAAATTCTTGAAGAAGTCTGGACTGGAAGAAAACCAGAATATGATCACATGAAAAGGTTTGGTTGTTTAGCTTTCTATCATGTAGATCAAGGAAAACTCAAGCCTAGAGCTAAGAAGGGAATTTTCATTGGATATCCTCAAGGAATTAAGGGATATAGAATCTGGAGTCTTGATGAAAGGAAATGTCTGGTCACCAGACATGTTACATTCTGTGAAGATATTCTATACAAAGATGTGATTGAAAAGTCTGATGATTATCTTCAAAAGAAAAAGGGAAAGAAGGTTTCTTTTGTTCTTCCTGAAGACCAACAAGAAAATGAGTTAACCTCAGGTCAAGGTGGAGCTATTCATGAGAATACTCCAGGAGAAGCTACAGGGTCAGGTGGAGTTTATTCAGATGGAGGAGAGATAGTTGAAGATTCTGGAGAAGAATCAGAAACTGAAACAGAAGATGTTTCTCTTGGACTAAAGTGTTATTTGCTTGCAAGGGACAGAAGCAGAAGGGAAATTAGACCTCCTAACAGGTTTGATGATGCAGACTTAACAGCGTATGCTCTGGTATTAGCTGAGTTACTAGAAGAAGATGAACCTCTAACCTATGTTGAAGCAATCAGTGGAAAGAACAAAGAAAAATGGAAAGGGGCTTCAAATGAAGGAATGAGTTCTTTGGAGAAAAACTTCACATGGAAACTAATTGAAAGGCTAGAGAAAGGGTTATAGGATGCAAATGGATATTCAAACTAAAACCTGGTATAACAAAAGAAGATGGTCCTAGATACAAAGTCAGACTAGTTGCTAAGGGATACTCTCAGATTGAAGGTATTGATTATCATGAAGTTTTCTCACCAGTGGTAAAACATGTTACAATCAGGTTGGTATTATCATTGGTAGTTAATCAAGACCTTGAACTGGAGCAATTAGATGTAAAAAAAAGCCTTTTTACATGGAAATCTTGAGGAAAGAATCTTAATTGAACATCCAGAAAGTTACAAAAAGGGAAACAAGGTATGTCTTCTTCAAAAATCTCTCTATGGGTTAAAACAAGCTCCAACACAATGGAACTTGAGATTTGATCAGTTTATGAAGGAACAAAATTATACTAGAAGTCAGCATGATTCTTGTGTATATTTTAAGATTGTGGAGGATGGAAGCTACATTTTGTTGTTACTATATGTGGATGATATGTTGGTTGCTGCTAGAGATATCAACATCATACAGAAGTTGAAGGATCTTCTAAGCAGAGAATTTGAAATGAAAGACCTAGGTCCGACAAAAATAATTCTAGGTATGGATATTCACAGAGATAGAGCTAAAGGCATACTGACTTTATCTCAGGGTACTTATCTTGAAAAGGTTCTAAGAAATTTTGCTATGGATCAATCAAATCCAGTCTCTACTCCTATGGGTTCACATTTCAAATTGTCAAGTACAAAGCAAGATCAGAGGTCAGAGGTTGAGATAATGATGAGTAGTGTACCTTACTCTAGCGCGGTTGGGAGTCGAATGTACGCCATGGTTGGTTCTCCTCCTGATATATCTCATGTTGTTGGTCTGGTGAGTAGATTCATGAGTGCACCGCACCTAACAAGGAACACTGGGATGCAGTTAAATGGTTATTCAGATATATCAGAGGAACAACAGATCATGCTTTAACATTCAAGAAACCAAAAAAATTTGATGTTGTGATAGTGACTATGCAGCAGACCCAGATAAACGAAGATCTATCACGGGTTATACATTTCAAGTTGGAGGAAACACTGTTAGTTGGAGATCTGGCCTACAACATATAGTAGCTCTATCTACAACGGAATCAGAGTATATGTCTCTAGTAGAAGCTACGAAGGAAGCTCTTTGGTTAAAGGGAATTACCTCTGAACCGGGTTGTCCTCAGAAACCTATTGAAATCTTCTGTGACTCTCAGAGCGCCATCTGTCTAGCAAAGAATAGCGTCTTCCACGAAAGGACCAAACACATATATGTGTGTCTTCACTTCATCAGAGATGTAGTTGCAGATGGATTTGTGGTTGTGACTAAAATTCCAACAGAAGTAAATTCGGCTGATGTTTTGACAAAATCAGTACCGGTAAAGAAGTTTGAAAAAGCTAAGGATATGCTGAGAGTTCTCAGCAAATAAAGGCTTTGGATCTGGTTGAAGATCCAGGTTTCCGACAAGGAGTTTTTTCGGAGGAAGAGAAAGAGACAAGGAGTTTGTTTCTGGAAGTGTTTTTTTCATCAAAGGCCAAACGAGGTGGAGATTATTGGGCTGCGTTTGGGCCTGTTGACTTAAACAACTTGGTTGATTGGGTCTAAAGTTTATTGGGCCTTAATCTGGTTTTGTGGTTTAGCAACACGGTGAGCTTTGTGAACTCACACATTTCTTGTGAAGAAACATCCCATGTGCATGAGATTTGTGGGGATCTTTGTCTGCATATGTGTGTGTCGTACCTGACTATATAAGGAGCAAGAAGGAGGTTGTTAATGGTGTGACATCACAGATATTGAGAGAGAGAAAAGCGAAGAGGGTGAGTGAAATCTTACGGGTGAGTGATCTTTCATCATCTTCTTCTTCTTGGGATATCTCTGTTTCGGGTGAGTTGTGTAAGGACTGGTTTCCGAGAGGTGTGAGTTTGGTCAGAGTTCTATCTTGTATAAACCGGTTTATTCTCTTGCTCTTGTGAACAGGACTCATGTTCACCGAGATGTACCATGGCTGGATCTTAGTCATGGGAACTCGTTAATTCCTCTGTCTCTCTTTACACTCAAAACACTCACAAAACCAAGTTAGCTTATAGCTCAAGTAATAACCAAAACATAAAGTAAATCACAACATAAATGAAATCTGATACCAATTGTGTTAGGCATCCTGCCATAGGTTGTTATTTTCGGTTTACAAACAAACTGGTTTACAGTTTGAAATGGAAGTTAAACTTAACATGAAACAACCTAAAGGATAAAATTTTGAAATTGAAACTGAAAATTAGTGACTTCATCTTCTTCACTCTGTATTAGTACTCCTCCTTTGAGAAGTTGTCCTCAAGGACTAAACGAAGGATAGTTGTTGGCAAAGTCTTGATAGAATTCCCAAGTCGCTTTGTCACTCGACTGACCCTTCCATTTGACAAGAATTTTTGGTCACTGCTTTCTTTTGTCTCTTGACCATCTTTGTTTCTTAAGAATAGCCTCTGGTTCCTTTGCCATCCCCACATCCACGAGGTATTGTTGAAGAGATGATGTTGTCGCAGGTGGGTTGGGGCAAATTTTTAATTGACTGACCTGGAAGACGTTGTGGATTGCAGCGTTGGGTGGAAGCTCTAACTTGTATGTCAATGTTCCAATTATATCCAGAACATGAAATGGTGGTCCATAAAAGCTAAGTGAGAGTTTACGTAGTACCTTCCTACTCTTGAGAGAGTGTTAGCGATATGGTTGAAGTTTGAGGTAGACAAAATCACCAACTTTAAACTCTCGTGGTGATATGTGTGAATCAACTTATTGTTTCATCCGATTTTGAGCTCGAGACATATAATATTTGTAGTGAGGACTGTTCCGATGAAAACAATATGGTTAATGATGGATGCCATGAGACTGAACAAGGTGAAGAGTGTGGAGAAAGTGATAATGGTGATATAGGACTAAACGAAAACGGTTGAAAACAATATGGTCAGTAACGGATGCCATCAGATTGAACGTGGTGAAGAAGAATCTGGATGTAGCGATGCAGACACACAGAGAAGCACTAAATGAAAACGGATGAAGTATTAAGAATGATATGAATGTAGCACTTTATGTCTCACAATTCGTTTGGAGGATTAGTAGCAGGCCTTTATTTTTTTAGTTCATTTGAAGGACCACTAAAGAAACCTCTGATTTGCTCAATTGGTGATTTTTCATGAGCAGTTGTTTGCGCTTTAAAAAGTTGCTTAACTTTACAACAGCTCCAGCTATAGATAATGAAATGACATACGACTTGTCTTAGCTTTTATTTCTCTTTCACCAGTCAAAGATATGGTGATAGTAATTGTACATTGGTGGCAGTTGCCAAGGAGTGAGGGAATGTTCCCAAGGTTGACATGAAGCTTGTGTTTCCTCTGCAATATGTTCTTCTTTGTATAAATATATCAGGAGATTTAAAGGTTAATAGCTAACCGGCCCGTACCCTGTGCGGGAATGAAAAGTTTCTGAGGCTCTGAATGGTAACAACGGGATATATAGTGCATAATGGAAAATGTAATTGGTGCGGGACGGTTTGAGTGCGGTTTATACATAAAAAATGTACAGTGCGAGTAGGTGTGTTTTGTACGAAATATATAGTGCGAGATGATATCTAAATGGTAACAATCACACATGCGATACGAAATAAAAAAATATTAAATACTGAACGCTTATTTGAACATTTAAAAGTTCTGAAATAAATTTCTTCTTTTTTGGATAAAATACGTAAATTTAAAAGAGGGTTATTTGATTAGTTATTAGAATAAGCATAAAGATAATAATAATAAACCTCGACAAAATGGGTGCATACAGAATGCACTATGTGGTTTATAGCAGAAGCTATTTTTCACATTTTTTATTTTTATACTTTTATAAAACACCGACGATAAAAATTGTCTTGAGTGGTGACATATTTAAAAAACGCACTGTTCCGCTACTGAAACGCGTTCACCACTCATAGTCCGAGTATGAGATAAAAAAAGCAACAAAATTATTATGAGAGAAGGACATCAACAATATTAGTAATCATTGCCATAACAAATAAAGTAGTTTGATTTGGTTAGTGTAGTTATTTATTTTTCAGTGTAAGAAATATATGAACATGAGATGTTTATATATAGTATTTCGGTGGAATTTATTGATTATTAATTTATCCCAAAAAAGAAATATCCATAAAATCTGATTAATTTAAGACAAAAAAATGAACTTAGAAATTTAAACAAAAATATAAATTATATGGAAACTATAATTTAAGTCCAAAGTTATTTAATTTAATGAATCATTTTTTTTATTAATCTATACTTGTATATCAAGTTTAACAAAATTTTAAGTATACATTTTTAAGAAAAAAATTAAATTTTCATTAAATGTATACTTTAATACACGTATTAGATATTTTTGTATCCGATTAATTTTTAATCAAATTCTTCAAATAAATAATAAAAGTTTTATATAGTTTGGTATTCTATATATTTTTATTTATAATGATATGAGAGGATTATAAAATTGATATGTTCATAACAATTTTTTTATAAAATTTTATTTATTAGTAATAATTTTAATCTAAAATGTTATAAAAAGTTAATGAGATGATTTTGTATCCTTTTGTTTCTTTTATAATGGAAAATTTTTGCTTATGTCGTTCTACCAAGATCCTCTTGAACCCTATTGAGTTCTTAAGTCTCTGCAACTTCTATCTCATTCCCCATCTACTGTTGGCTAAATTGTTGAATTCTCTTCTTAGATCTTCCACTTCGTATCACATTTCGCTAGACAAGAGCTTTCATGCTTCCTCTAAACTAACCTCACTTGGTTGCATGTTCTGCCAAGTACTAATTTATCCTCAAACATAAAACAATAATTCTTTAAACTCATGTCATAACATACACAACAAAAATAGATCCTAGCATATTATGGATGCAAATTTAGACCTCATTTTTCATATCAAATATAGGACCAACATCTCCATTATAAATTGTCCTTTTGTTCTATCCTATATCATATTCTAAAGAGGCACCGTATAAACAATACATACTTGCAAACAACTAAATAAAAAAGAATATTCGGGTAGGACTATAGAAATCAAATTCAAATCCAATTACTCTTTGTGATTCGATTTCGGCGAATAAAAGTCATTCATAAATAATCTCGTAGGAAATAATTTGATGCTGAAGAATTTAGAAAAAAAAAGACTGAGGGTCAACCGTCTAAACAAATTGTTGGATTAAATCGATGTTAGTTTTCCAGAGCCATCAACAATTTTTTTTGTATCCGTATGAATCTTGAATGTTTACCAGTGACACATATATATTCAATTTTAAAAACTAGTATTTTAAGGTTAACTTTGGTTTTTTTATAAAAAAAACATTTAATACACGATCAATATACATTTTTAAAAATATTTTTTTTACATATATCATAATTTTCACAAAACTAACACACACGCACACACACGCACACACACGCACACACACGCACACACAAACACACACACGCACACACAAACACACACGCACATACACACGCAAACGCGCACGCACACGCACATACACACGCACACGCACACGCACACACACGCATATGCACATGCACACGCACACGCACACGCACATGCACGCGCACACGCACAAACACGCACGCGCGCGCGCACACGCACACACACGCACACGTACGCACGCACACACACGTGCACACGTAAGCGCGCGCGCGCGCACACACACACGAACGCACACACATACACGGGCGCGCGCGCACACGCACGCACATGCACCTGCACGCACACACACAGACGCGCCAACACACACGCACGCACGCGCACGCGTGTGTGTGCACGAACACGTACAGGCACGCGCGGGCACGCGCGCATGCGCGCGTACACTCACACAAACACACACGCATACGCACACGCACACGCACACGCAAACGCACACGCAACGCACACGCAGACGCAGACGCACAAGCACACGCACACGCTAACGCACACGCTAACGCACACGCACACGCAGACGTACACACACACGCACACACACACGCAGACACACACAGACACACACAGACACACACAGACACACACACACACACACAACACACACACACGCGCGCGCACGCACACGCACACGCAGACGCACACGCACACGCCCACGCACATGCATACGCACACGCAATCGTACGCGCACGCGCGCACTCACACAGACACACACACACAACGCACGCGCACGCGCACACGCACACGCACATGCACACGCATACGCACATGCACACGCAGACGCACACGCACACGAACACACGCACACGCACACGCACACGCACACACACACGCACACGCACACGCACGCGCGCGCTCACACGCACGCGCGCGCTCACACGCACGCGCGCACACACACGCACACACACGCACGCGCACGCAGACACACGCACACACACACACACGCACACACGCATCCGCGTACGCGCTTGCACACACACACACACACACGCACATACGCACACGTACACGCACACGCAGACGCACACGCACACGCAGACGCACACGCAGACGCACACGCACACGCCCGTGCGCACGCGCGCGCACACACACGCACACTCACGCGCGCGCACACACACACACAAATACACATGCACACGCACACGCACGCGCACACGCACACGCACACGCACGCGCACACTCATGCTCGCACGCACACGCGCGCGCACACACACACGCGCACACACGCAAGTGCGCACGCGCGCGCGCACACACACACACGCACACACACACCCACACACACACAAACGCGCGCACGCACGCACGCGCGAGCACACACACACAGACGCACACACACGCGCGCGTGCACACACACACACAAACACACACACACACATACACACACACACATACACGCACACGCACATGCATACGCACACGCACATGCGCACGCACACGCACACGTACACGCACACGCACATGCACAGGCACACGCACACGCACGCGAACACGCACACACGCGCGCGCACACACGCACGCGTGCACGTACGCGCACGCACCCGCGCACGCACGCGCACGCACGCGCACGCACGCGCACGCACGCACACGCACGCACGCACACATGCGCACACACGCAAGCGCGCACGCGTGCGCACACACACGCACACACGCGCGCGCA
>OVAN01001496.1:569-40496 GCA_900406275.1 Anastatica hierochuntica
GGGGGAGTTGAAATCTAAAGCTAAACGTTTCTTAGGAACTAAGGTTAAAAACCAAAACAGAGAAGATGAAGAAGTAAAAGAGACAAACAATCAAGTAAAAGAAATTAAACAAGAGAGAGAGTAATAGGAAATTACCTTGGAAGCTTGCGCCGAGACGTGAAGTAATGGGTCATAGTAGTTAATGATTGCAGACTTTATATCGTGTCAGCCTTGGTAAACACAAAAAACTTTTCGGTTTCTTTCCATTCTCAATCGTTGATCTTATCAAACAAGATCTCAGCCGCACATTCGAAAAAGGCGAGATCTACGAGAAAGATTTGGAGTTATCTCCTCGTTAGCCGCAAAGGCAACAATAGTAATTAGGTTTAGCTTTCGATTGAGGAGAGCCTTCAAGCGAAAGTTGGGGGCAACTGTTGAGCCTAAATCTGGCCCATTATCTGAGGGGGAGCTCGAATCGTGAGCAAGGCCTAAGAGAGATAACGTTGAGCTCGAAATGGGCCTAAGTCGCATCCATAAGGAATTAACTATCGCGACAAGATAAAAACAGGCTTGGCCAATGTTCGTGGAACTGGAGAGGACCAGGTCTCGTGGAACAGGGAGTTGGCGCAGCAAGTCTCGGACGAATGGGAAAGGTCACGGACTCGGTCAAACAAGTTGTTAAACACTCCGGAAATCAAGGAGGAGATCTCGGAGTTGTTACAACAGTTCTCTAACGAGGAAGAGAGCTATATAAGAGGAAGAGGAGGCGAACAAGAGGTTTCTTCAACTGATTCTCAACCTAGAGACACTTAGACATTTCTTTTCGATAACCTTTTTTTGTATCATTCATAAAAAGATAATCTTGATTCCTCTTTCAATATTTAAGTCATTCATTCAAACCTCTTTGTATTTGTTACTCCAATTCTCAATATCAATAAGAAATAACATTCGTTCAACAAAGCTCTCACGGGGTTCAACCCACATAGTCTCTCCCTAAACCTAAATCTATCATCAAAATCTAAGAGGTGAGTTTAATCCCTCACACCTACCTTTTTGGAACCAAGGAAAAAGTTATAACATTTACTGCTGAATGAAGGAAACAAGTTCTGAAAAAAGTATGAATACTTTGTAATAATTCTGAACCAATATAATCCCAAGTTAACTGAAGAACCTTGAAGTAAAACCATCTTGACCATGTGATTTATTAGGAATAAGTTTAACTAAAAATCTTTTGAATTCCTCATGTGTAGGAATGGACTCCAAGTTGTATCTGGTAGCTTTTGAGCAGGAGAAAGGCAATAGGTTTATGATCCAGGGGAAAGAGACAACTAGCTGAGGAAGCGTGGGTGGAGTGAACAAGCATTTGAGGTGTGAGACAGCAATGCCTCCCATAGTCGTATGGTCATAAGTTGAAACACCAATCGAATTTGTAAAAGACATGATTAAGTTATAGGAATTCTTGGACTTAACCACACGGTAAAAGAAGGTTGTGTTTTGGTCCCCTTCCTTTATCCAGTTAATTCTAGAATTTTTTTTTAAAGTAGGACTCCTCGATACTTCTCAAAAATTACCATTTTTTGTGATTCTCTTTCTTGATTGAACATGTCTGTGGAGGGATCATCAAGAGCAGCAATATGGGCATATTTCAAATTAGAGAGGGACTCAATCACTTTGGTCTGAATTTCTTAGTAGTTCTCTTTGCATAGAGTTATGAGAGTAGGCGTCAAGGATTTCATTTTGAAACAGAAGGAATATAAATTTGAAGACAAAGGCCCTGCTTGGATCCAACTTTCCTTGACAATATCCAAGACACCATGATGAATTGTCAAAAAATTGAAAAAACCAGAAGGGCTTGGTTTCTAGATTAAGAAGGGAGCATGATAAGTTGATGACACAAGGGGAATGGTCAGAGACCTCATGGGCATTGAAGGAAGCAATGCCATCATGGAGAACTTGAAACCAACACTGATTCACAAGCGGTATAACAAAACAATTTGTAATAGGGTCGAGTGGTTGGTTATTGGTCCAGGTGTTAAATGCTCTAGTGTATCGGAGATCATGGATTCCCAATGTATGACAAAGATCTTGGAAGTCTAACATGTATGAAGTGAAGCAATTAACAAAATCGGAGGCACATTTCGAGGGATGCAAAATTTGGTTGAAGTCTCCATCAACAAGCTATGGTTCAGAATCAGATATCAGAGTTTGTTAAATGTTGATAAGGTCGATCCATAACTCAAATCTGTCTGATCTTGAGTTATATGCATAAACAACTGTAAATGTAAAGCTTATTGATGTTGCTATGGAGACCTTGCAGGTGACAGACTGCCTTGTCCGATTGATTAGTGATACAAAACAAAGTGACTTTCAAATTATTTACAATCATCTTGTCCTTGTTAGATAGGTGGTTTAATGTGAATAGCCAATCTGGGCAAAGTTGTTGCATTCTCTGAGTCATGTTTCCTTCTTTAATGTGAGTTTCTAGAAGGCCTCCAAAATAGGCTTTGTAGTATTTAGCCATTGATAAAAAGGAGTATGATTTTCCTGGCTATTAATGCCTTAGACAGTCCAAACAAATATGTGAGAATACATATATTAATATTGATAGTCTTCCCCTTTGCAAAAGAGAGCAACTGTTCCAGGTTGCATCAAAGACATTTGGGAAGCATTGGATGAAGGAGGAGGGAGTTGAAGGCAAGCCCCACCCTTTCATTTTTACACATATCTTTTGATGATGGATATTTCACTGTTTATAGATCTCATATCTGCTAGCAAGCCGAGGACACAGTTTGAGATCAAAGAGCCATTAGAGAATTTAAGGCTTTTGGAAGAGGCTTGATGTTTTAGGAGGCTCAAATCATCCTTCATAATAGGATTCGGAGTGTAGTAGCAGTAGATGGTTCATTTATTATAGTGGGACTAACTTTATGGGAGGAAGAAGGGGCTCTACAGAAGGATGACTGGCTTGAGAGTCAGTTGCTAGAGAGTCTTCTTTACCGGGAGAAGGAGGCAAGTGAGACATTTCAAAGGTTTTCCCTGTAGGAGCCCAATATTGAGTGACTTTTGGGCAGTGGTAAATTAGGTGCCCCACTGTCCTACAGTTGGAGCAGATAGGAGGAAACCATGGATATTCCATTTTTAGTTCAATTACAATATCTTCTTGTCTGCTAACTTCTATGGTAAAGGGAAGAGGCTTTGTAAGGTCCGCGATAACTTTGGCATGGGATACCGAGAGACTAACCAACTTTATGGTGAAGTCATCCATCTCAAATGGACTCCCAACACCATGTGTTATACGCCCAAGTCCTTCATTTGTTCTTAGATTCAGTGGAACATCCTTAAGGTGGACCGATAAGGGAACAACTTCCATAAGGATATCAAAATATGTGGGAGTGGAGCCCCATTGAGATACTTGAAACATGGAAGTGGCAATATACCATACTTTTTTCCTTATGAACTCGTTTGGAATTCTAACCAGCATGGTTGGTGTTGTAGGGGACATGTGGATCTCCAGACTCTTCCCTTTGCCCAAGAGATGTGTGAGAACACTTTTTGTAAGCTTGTATGATGGTGTTCTTCCAGAGAAATAACCAGCTACAAAATCTTTTTGCTCCTCTGCACCTTTCTCAAAAACCTCATCATGTATGAGCACCCTAATCTTTCCGGGGAAGAGACAGATGGAGCTTCATCACTCATTAGGGTCTAATCAGATTCTTTCTTTACTTTATGACCTCAAGATGAAGATTGTTGTGTATCTTTACCAGGCTCCTACAAGGAAGCAGTTAAGAGATCCGGTCGTGAAGAGCTACCAAGACCCATCAAAGGCAGATTCTTCCTTGAAGTTTCAGTCTCTATAGATGCAATAGATTTTTGAGGATTGTGAAGCTCAGAATCCAAGTTAGGTAACACCTCATAGATCTAGAGATATAGGGTATGAGAGAGAAGATATGTCAAATGAACGCTTTTTCTCCATGAAAGAAGCAGAGGGATTATGGTCCTTTATAGCCTTCTTCTGAGCAGTTTGTAGAGGCCTGAGAGTTGTCATAGTTTTCTTTATGGAGGGAGGTGGATTACTTTAGGGAGAGGGAAGAGGGAACTCAAAAAATTCAAGGGGGTATGGTGGTTGTGGCGAAGGATGGAAGAGATTTCCATTCTTTGGAGCGCCGACGGAGGAATAATATTTGGCTAATCTAACTTTAATATTTTTTTTGTATGTTTTCATATTCTCATCAGATACTAGAAAAACATAATTATGCAATTAATTTGTTATAAAAATTTTAAATCATTTAGGCATTATAGAAGGATATACTAAGATCTTTATCTAGTTGTACATATCTCATAGTTGTTAAGTAAATCTTGTTAATATCTTTACTATAAGTACTCTTAGCTATGTATCTAACTTGTTGTATGTTCGTGTTAATCATTCAATGAAACACATCTTCATTCACTCTATATGGTATCAAAGCTCCTGAAGTCCTAAGATCTCTTAACTCTTTGTTTTCTTTTCTTCTTTGTTTCTTTTTTCATGGCTAACGACGGTGCCAACGCTATTGTGATTCATCCTAATGCGGCTGCTAATCAACAACTTGATAGCTAAGGTTTTCGCCCGAGATAACACTGCAAGCACACAGAAGTACGTTGTAGTGGTTTGGGATCGAATCCACAGAGACCAAATATAGCACGTAGAATTTCAGATCAAATAGCGGGCTAAAGCAAAAAATATGTCTTTCAAGAGATGCAAATAATCGAAAATTAAGAAGCAAGAAAGCAAGCAAACGACAACGGGGTTGTAAATCAATCAAAGAAGAGTTGGGCATTGGGTATTCTCAGGGAAACAATTCATTGAAGACTCGAATTATAGACTAGGGAACATATTTTAAACCGTCTTGAAATCAAACACAATTATAGACTTGATCTACTTCCGTAGTATCAATTCCCTATGTATTAGAAACCTTGAGACTAACTTTCGTTGACTCTCAGATTCTAATCATGCATTCTAAACAAGTTTGATATGTTCAAAATTCACTTAAACATCAACTTCCATTGGCTTAAGATAAATTGTTCATTTAGGATTCTTTCAAGCATTTAATCGAACACTTTCCAAGCGTTAAACAACCTACGATCAGAAACTAAGAGATCAATTTAATTTCATGCATTACGAACAATCCTAGATGAAGATCCAATTGATTAAATCCCTAATCATACAATTCTATTTCAACAAATCATGAATCCCTATGTGAGAACCCTAAACCCAACGAATAAACTACTAACTCATGTTCAGAGAATCAACACAGTTCAAATCAGAGAGAGACATCATTGTATTAATCAATAAACAAAGAATAAGGTTCAGAATTCTTTTCAGATTCGAAGTACGGAAGATGATTCTTCTTCTTAGGTTATAAAGCTCTCTCTTGCTCTCAAAAACTCAGAAAAAGTGCATTATGAAACAGGAAACTCGAGCCTAGGTCTTAGTAATGAAATCCGGTTCAAAATAAGTTCGGTCTGGTTCTTCGTAAAATCGGTCCGCAAACGGGATAGGGATCAATCGATCCATAAACAAGGATCGATCGATCATTGTCCATTTTCCTGGGCACTTCAGCTTTTCACGGACACTTCCTTCGATGCTTGAAATCCATCCAAAATGCATTCTTTTCGCACATCCAAGCTCGATTCCTGTAAAAACAACAAAGAACACAAATTCGCTCCAAAAAGATCCGAATACATAGTAAAAACCATAATTCTCGAGTAAAATCCGTAAAAAAGCTGCTAAAATACTAACACATCACAACTCCTCACGGTAAACATGTCTAATGTTACCAAATTGTCTTCTGTTAATTATTTGACTTGGAGCATTCAAGTCACGAAGTTCTTAGATCGTATGATCTCGTGAAGTACATTGATGCTACACCACCTCCTGTAGCCACTGTTACTGTCAATAATCAGGTTGTACCAAATCCTGATCTCGTTTTTGGCAGAGACAAGATTGTCTCATCTATAGCTCTCTCATTGGAGCCATTGACACTCCCTTGCAACCCCTAATTGCAAGCACCAACACGTCTCTTAAAGCATGGAACACGCTTGCTGCGACATATGCTAAGTCAACCAAAGGACACATTAAACAACTCAAGCAACACCTCAAATTATGTGTTAAGGGTACTCGCACAGTTGACGAGTATATGCAGTTAATCAAAACCAAGGATGATGCTCTGTCTCTTCTCGGGAATCCTATTGATCACGAGGATTTAACATACATCATCCTTTATGGTCTCTACGATGACTACCATACACTTATTAACTCAGTCCAGAACCGTGACACGCCAATCACCTTCACTGAACTTCACGAGAAACTACTTGTGAAAATGTGTTGTTATATGATGTCCATGTGTTGTCTCCAATTCCTGTCTCTGCTCACTATGTGCAGAACAAACTACAGAACTGGAGGCCGCCTTCTCAGTCTTCTTATTCCCCTCAGTATTATAACAAATTCAAAGGAGGTTCAAAGTTGTATCTTGGTAAGTACCAGGAATGTGGTGTCAAAGGACACAATGCTCAGCGATGTCCACATTTTCGCCTTGTCAATAAATCACAAGCATCGCCACAACAACTAAATGAGCAAAACCAGTGGTCACCGCAAGCTTATAATGATGTGGTTCGTGCACCAGAAACAAAAGTTTGGTTGCTCGACTCCGGCGCGTCTCATCATCTTACCTTTAATCTTGCAAATTTGTCTTTGCATTCGCCATATGTTGGTAACGATGAAGTTCTAGTGGGAGATGACACTAATCTCCCAATCACTGACACTAGTTCTTCTTTTCTACCTCTTGCTACTCTTCCTTTATCTCTAAAATTTTTTTACATGTTCCTCAAATAGCACGCAATCTTGTCTTTGTAAATAAACTTTGTGTGGATAATGACGTCTTAGTTGAATTCTTTCCCTCGCAATTTCAGGTGAGTTACCTAATCACGGGGGTGCAGCTGGTTCACAGAAAGATGAGGAATGGCGGGTATGAATGGCCTACGAGTCGTGATTCTCAACTTTTTTGCATTTTCTACAATAAGAAGTTTTATGTCGATATGGCATAGTCATCTTGGGCACCCTTCTTCTTCCATTTTGAATAATGTAGTCTCCTCTTTCTCTTTACCAACTTCGAATAAAGCAATGCTTTCTCCTTGAACTTCTTATGCTATTAGCAAAAGCCATAAACTTTCGTTCTCTATTTCCTCTATTTCATCATCATCACCACTTGAAATTCTATTTAGTGATGTTTGGACCTCTCCTATAACATCAATTGATAGTTTTAAGTATTACCTTATCTTGGTTGATCATTTTACACATTATATATGGCTATACCCGCTAAAACTTAAGTCTAATGTTCGAGAAGTCTTTATTCATTTCAAAGCTTTGGTGGAAAACATATTCAATCGCAAGATCATCACACTTTACTCCGACAACGGTGGTGAATACATTGCAATGACGGACTATATTTCCTCTCATGGCATATCTCATCTCACATCGCCTCCTCATACACCACATGACAATGGATTCTCTGAACGTCGCCATCGTCATATCGCCGAAATGGGTTTAGCCTTGTCGTCTCATACCTCGATGCAGCAAGCGTATTGGAGTTATGCGTTTGCCACAACGGTGTATTTGATCAACCGTCTTCCCACTCTAACTCTAAATCTTCAATATCCTTTCCTTAAGCTATTCGGTGAGCCCCCAAATTACATTAAACTCAAATTTTTTGGTTACTTGTGTTATCTTTGGCTTTGGCCTTACAATAAACATAAGCTTGAGTCTCGGTGTTCACCTTGCGTTTTTCTTGGTTACTCTCTTACCCAAAGTGCATTTTTATGTCTCGAACCATCCTCTAAACGCATCTATGTCTCACGCCATGTCCTCTTTTTCGAATCTATTTTTCCGTTTCAATCTCTCCTTAGTCACACTTCAACTTCCACAATCTTTACTTCAAGCCAAAATTGGTGTCCAGAGACAGAATCACTCGTAGCTCACTCTCTTGTCTCCCCTCTGCCAGCTTCTTCACCATGTTTACGGTCCCTCCCTGAAACTCCACCTTGGGCGAATCATCAATCGGAATAGACGATGGAGTTGGAAAATTCCTTATGGGTCTGGTAATAACTCTATTGGGTCATCTACTTTACCTTCTAATATTAATGTTGCAGGCCCAAGCCTAAGTACAGATCAAGTGTCTGCGTTGACTACTGTATATGCGGCTTCTTCTTCTTCGATCCAGAACAGACACTCGATGATTACCAGATCGAAGAACAACATCTCAAACTCAATCGCAAGTTCTCGGTCCATGTTCTCCCCATCATAAAGAAAACATGTCGAAAGTTTGCTCTTAATACAACTCCGTTTACTTTGGAAATTGAGCTGACGACTGTAGCTATGGCTCTCAAGGATTCTCGATGGCGAGGCGCGATGGGTGAAGAGATTGATGGTCAACTCAAGAATTTTACATGGTCTCTAGTTCCTTTCCGTCCTGAATACAACATGGTTGGATGCTGATGGGTTTTTCATATCAAGAGGAAAGCCAATGGTGAAATTGATCGTTTCAAAGCCCGATTGGTTGCTAAAGGCTTTCACTAGCACCTTGAAATTGACTATCATGACAACTTCAGTCCAGTTATCAAACCTGCAACCATTCCTTTGGTCCTTGGTGAAGTTGAGGCACGAGGATGAATTCTTCGACAAATTGACGTTAACCACGCATTTCTTCAAGGCAAGCTTGAAGAAGAAGTTTATATGGCCCCAACGATTGGATTTATTGATAAAGAAAGGCCTGATTATATGTGTAAGCTGCACAAGGTGATATATAGTCTAAAACAAGCTCCTCGCGCTTGGTACAGTGAACTCAACACCTTCCTCTTACAATCTGGCTTCCTCAATGCACAATCTGATGCCTCTCTGTTCATCTACAAGGTATGTCTTCATTTTCATTCTAGTGTACGTCGATGATATTATAATCACGGGCAGCGATGCAACAAAGGTTGAGCAGTTTATTGATTCGCTTAGTACTCAGTTTTCTCTCAAGGATCTCAATGAACTAAGCTACTTTCTCGACATTGAAGCTACTCGTTCGTCTAAAGGACTACTGCTTACTCAACAAAAGTACATCACCGATCTTCTAGCCAAGATGAACATGCAGACGGCCATTCCGGTTTCCACTCCAATGGCGCCAAACACTACTCTTACTTTAACCACAAAAACTGTTCTTGATGATGGCACAAAGTATCGAAAGCTGGTTGGAAGTCTTCAACATCACCAACTTACTAGACCAGATGTGGCTTTCGTATTGAACAAACTCTCTCAGTTTATGCACATGCCCACTGATGAGCATTGGCAGGCGGCTAAAAGAGCTCTTCGCTATTTGTCAGGTACTCGCCATCAAGGGATTTTTCCGTCTAGCAACAATCAATGACGTTTACATGCCTTCTCCGATGCAGATTGGGTAAGAAATAAGGATGACTACACCTTGACTGGAGTATATATTGTTTACGTTGGTTCACATCCCATTGCCTGGTCTTCTAAGAAACAAAAGACAATGACTCGATCGTCTACGGAAGCGGAATATCAAGTCGTTGCTTATGCTGTAGCTGAACTTCTTTAGGTTAGTCACCTTATGCATGAGTTGGATATTAATTCGACATCACAACCGGTTATTTACTGTGATAACGTTGGTGTTACGTATTTGTGTGCAAATTCGGTCTTTCATTCAAGAATGAAACAAGTAGTGCTTGATTATCACTTCATTCGGCAGTTAGTTCAATTTGGGATTTTACGAGTATCTCATGTTTCCTCAGCAGATCAACTTGCAGATGCTCTTACGAAGCCACTACCGAGACTAAGACTTCATTTTTTTAACTACAAGATTGACATCTATAACGGACGCTCATCTTGCGGGGGTGTGTAAAAAAATATACTAAAATCTTTATATAGTTGTGCATATCTGTTAAGTAAATCTTGTTAATATCTTAATTATAGATATTCTTAGCTATGCATATAACTTGATGTACGTTCCTGTTAATCATTCAATAAAACACTTCTTCATTCACTCTATAAGCATATTAGAATTATTAACATGTTAACAAGTTCAGTCAAAATATATAATTTTTTGTTTGATTCTGTCTATTTTTCGAAAAATTTTACTGCTAATTACTCACATCTAAACCAATCATATATTTTAAGTTTAATATATAATAGCTTATCACTTCGTCGGTTTACCGCTGATGCTCTTTACAGCTAAAGCTCAAGTATAAACTATGCCAACGAGAGGACCTAATCTTTTACGAAATACCAATATCACATTTGTTTCATATTTGTAAATTAAAAAGCTCGAAAATTTTCGTATTTCCCGCAATGAAGGAAAAGCAGTGTTTTGAATAATTATTTCAATTTATTTAATTGAAGTAAAAGTTTTGTTTGACAAATACAAAATTGTATGTTTGGACTTAAAAATGATCGATCTAAATGAAAAAGCTAGGTGGGACCCTGTCGTGTCTTAACCCAATAAGAACGTGACGCATAATCACCAAAACTACAAGTGTTTTCTTTGCCCGAACCAAATCTCTCATTTTAATCTCAAACCAGAAGAAGAGATCCAAATTTCGAAACTTTTTGCATTTTGCAATTCCTCTCTCCCTCTCTCCTACAATTTTACTAAATTTCTCACTGTTGTTGTTGTTGTCGTCGTCTCTGATCTTCAAAACACTAAAGATTCTGACTTTCCCCGAGAATTGGGTCTCATTTTCAAGTCTCTACGAATTAGGGTTTCCGAGAGGACGACTCTGTTCCAGAAATCGAGCTGTTGGAGCTTTGTGAATTCCTGTGTTTTGGTAATTTGATCTAACCCTTTTGCTACTTACGAAGCTCGTGAAATAGTCGAAGGTCTCTGTTCTGTGGCAAAGTTCGAGGCTTTGTTTTATCAGATTTTGAGAGCTAATTTTGGCTTTTGTTGAAGGAATTTGTAAAGAATTTTGTGAGTTTCTGTATAGATTTTCGTCGCCAGTTACTGGGTCTGACAAAGTTGATTCCTTTTGTTTGAAATTTTAGGGTTTGTAGAGGAAGAAGAAGGAATGTTTTATTCGCAGTTTATATTAGCTAAGAAAGGGCCACTTGGGACAATATGGATTGCTGCCCATTTGGAGAGGAAGCTTCGGAAGAATCAGGTCGCTGATACCGATATCGGAGTCTCCGTTGGTGAGTTTCTCATCCTCGTCTTTGTAGTTAGATCAAATTAGGGTCAATTGACTTTTGTTTCTATAGTGGTTATGTGGGTTATGAGATTAGTTCTTCTACGGTGTCCACCACGAAATCACCGTTATCCTCACTTAACCGTGTATACGCTTATAGGATGATGATGTCCTTGATAGTTAAAGTATGCTTAGCTTTACTTTTTTAAGTTTATAAATGGTTAGATGAACTGTTCTGCAAGTATTTTGTGGAACAATGGAATCCAATTTTTGAAGGAAGAAAAACTAGGGTTTGAGCATGATATTGAATGTTCGTACGTACTTGATCAACCTTTTGTTAGAAATGAGTTGTGGGGCATTGAGTATTACTCTTTTTATCTCTGTTTATATAAATTTCTTGTTCGGTTTTGTTCTTCTTATAACCTCACATTAAAGTAAAGTATATATGTGTATGTATAAGTGATGTTATATGCATTTTGCCTGATTATGTTAGTTTTCTTGATCCTCTCCATCAGACGTTATAAGTGATGTTCTTCTCTCTTTACCGCACTAGCTCCCATCAAAATATTTCCTAATCTAACATTTTCTTTTGCCGAGCAGATTCTATTCTCTTTCCGGAAGCACCAATTGCATTGCGATTGTCTAGTCATCTACTGGTTGGTGTGGTGCGTATATACTCAAGAAAGGTGAATTATCTCTTCGATGATTGCAGTGAGGCCTTGCTTAAGGTAAAGCAAGCGTTTCGCTCTGCTGCGGTTGACCTTCCCCCGGAAGAATCCACGGCGCCTTATCACTCAATTACGTTGCCAGAGACATTTGATCTTGACGATTTTGAGCTTCCAGACAATGAGATCTTTCAGGGGTTAGTTTCGTGATGGATTCTTAAAGAATGAGCCCCATTTTATTTTTTTCGCTCCTGTGCTCGAAGCCATTAGTATAATTAATATGCTGATTTTGAAGCTTCATTTATTCACTGCTCCTTATTTTCTTGTCTAGCAGTAATTATGTTGATCATCATGTTAGTACAAAAGAGCAGATCACTCTTCAGGATACCATGGATGGTGTTGTATACTCAACATCGCAATTTGGATTAGATGGTCAGTTGTTGTTTCATGCTACTTGTCTTCAACTTACTGATAGTTGTGCCTTAAATAAGCAAACTCGTTTCTTATACCTTTTCAGAGAGATTTGGTGATGGAGACACTTCTCAAGCAGCTTTGGATCTAGATGAGGTACTGTTATATCCATAGAACAAAAAATTTTAATTTGTTCAGGTCAATTAGGGACAATAAATGAAATAGGATAACTATGTGGGAAAAAAGTACGGAGAAAATCTTTTGGTTTATTTTTAGATTCCATTTGCGTCTAGCTTTTGGGTTCTTTCCATGGTTTAGTTAGATGCAGCAGCTGGAAGCTCTGATGAGCATCAAGTTAGGGAGTCTTGAACCGTGAAACGCTTGTAATATGAAGCCATGTCGTAGTGCCAGGATGATTTTGATGCTTTCTTTTCCTAGTAAAGCTTCACATGTTCCCCAAAGCAGAACTTATTCTCCCTTACTTTTTTTATTGTGGGTGTGATTTTTTCTCATACCTGTATCGCTGTGCAGGAAGTATTCCACGATAAGGATGTTATTGGGTCCGACGATGAGGGAGTTCCAGGGTCAGTTTTTGTTGACTATTTAAGCTCCATACTTTGTACCATAGTTGCATTTTTGCTATTCCCTTTGGTCTCTCTTAACGTGTTATCAAAGTGGTCGATTGGTTTCTCTCTTCTTGAGTTGTTTCTTACCTTTTCTAATTTTAGTCATACGCTACTGCAGCTCGTTGTCATAGTTTTCTCATAAGCTTTAGAACATTGGAAAACTCGAATTCTTGTGTTTTGGCGGTTTTATGTGTGTTTTACCAAGCTATATAACCATGTTTTTTAAGTTCCATGATGTCGGTTACTTGATTTTTGTTTGTTCTCAGACTGCAAAATTAGATTATGAATTAGAACTGCCTTTTGCGAGTCTTATCCTTTGAGATGTGATCTTTGGTGTATAATTCGAATATGCACGTTAACAGTGAATTGTTTTTTTACTTATGGAGATATTCTATTTGTTGATAGCGCTGATCACAATGAGTATCTGGATGCGGCAACTCCCGAGATAAAGGATGAAATGGTAGGAGCTTCTGAAGCCATACCCAGGGACTTCAATGAAGATCAGGTGTGTACCTACAGAGACGACACAAGGGGCATACTAATAGTCACTGATCAGTTGTCCCCTGAGCCACAGCGCTTACTTTGATATTTTTTCCCGTGGCTGAATGTATTTTGCAATTACAGGCACTAAGTTTTCAGTTTGTGTTTTCGCAGACTAATTGGTGTACTTTTCTGTTAGAACTATTGGAAATTATTATTGACGTTATGTGTTATGAATCTCTCTTTTTTGTAGGTTGAAGATCTTGCGATGAATAATGAATTCAACGAAGATGCTCAAGCTCCTCAAACTCCTGGATTAGTCGAGGTGCCAAACTCGTCTAGTGTCAGAGTGCAGCTGGCATGCAATGATAACATGGAAGTAGAGGATCTGAATGCAGAAGAAGGTAGGAAGGCCTCTCTGGAGCGAGATGCTAATGAGATGCATAAACGCGATGAAGATGTGTCTTGCGAATATAAAGCCGGAGATGCAGCAGTTACTCCTATGGAGGTGGATAAGTTGCAGATAGATGAAACTATCAATGCACAAAATGAGCCAGAGGAGGAGAGGACAGAGCGTGTACATGTTACATCTCCATGCTGTTCACACATCACTACCGAGATGGAGGATCCTGGTCAAGTAATGACTGAGGCAGGAACCAATGTTAATAATGCCGTAGCTGATAAGCCAGATGCTGTTCCTCCTCCACTTGAATCCCCTGGAAGGCTTACAATGAGTAACCAGGAACGAAAAGATCCTGGAGAAGAGAACCAAGGTTTGTTGGCATGTAAAATGCAAGTCACCTGAATTATGGATGTAACCTAATGCAAAGTCTTAGTGCCTGCCTTATACTTATAATATTTTATTGTTTCTGCCAGATCATTTTGCTATTACCACTGAGGTCAATCAGGAAACAGATTCTAGTAGACCAGATGAGCAGCTGAATAATGCGCAAGCAACTGATGAACAGTTGGGAAATTCGACTGGTTTTGCAGACTCGGATTTTCCTGCACCTGAGAAGGTATTAGCTGCACCAAATGGAATGGGCGATGGAAATGGTATCATGGTTGAATCTACGCCAAATAAAGAAGACCCGGGCATATGTAACGGGGATGCTGAAGCTAACAATATTACTGGGAAAAAGCGCACTTTTACTGAGAGCACTCTAACTGCAGAAAGTTTGAACTCTGTTGAATCAGTTGGTCTGAGTCAGTCAAAGAGAACTGCAGAATCTGTTCCTGATGACGATGATCTGCTGTCTTCTATCTTAGGTATCAGTTTGTTTCGGTTGCTTTGTCTGTTCTTTTATACGTTCTACTGCTCTTGCCTATCTAAGGAAGGCCTAAGAGTTTCTAAGGTTTAAATTTATGTTCAGCCCTTTGGAGGTAACTTTGTGAATCAATTATCGCTAACTTTTTTCAGTTGGAAAGTCATCTTTTCTGCGGATGAAGCCTACTCCTGTTCCTGAAGTAGCATCTAAAAAACGCATACGATCTGCTCCCCGTTCTGCTGCTACAAAGAGGAAGGTTCTAATGGATGACCCTATGGTCTTGCATGGCGAGTATGTTTATCTAACTGATATCTCTGATTATGTTTTACGTTAGCTTTTATTTTGTTGCTCCATGCGCACCGCACCTTTCATATATTGTTTTAGCTGCACCCCGCTTTGCTCTTGGGTGCATGATAGCTAAAGTCAATGGTTAAGTATTGCAGATTTTGATTTTGTTGGGCCAAAACTTTTTTCTTTACTTTGTCTCGTTTTTTTTTTTTCTTATCATTTCTGATCTTGCCTACTTTTCTATTTAGTGTTATACGCCAACAACTGACGACCACTGAAGGTATACGCCGTGTGCGAAAGAAGGCACCTTGCACCGTTCCTGAAATCGTAATGCTTCAAAGGCAGGCTTTGGAGGATGGACTCTTGAAGGAGCCAATATTCACTGGTAAGTGCACTATACTAAAAAGTAGACCGTTCTATACAAGTTCTCTCAATGGTCCTTGTAAACTGTGGCCATGCTAGTATTAAGTTCAATGATTTTCAGGCATGTCAGTGGAATTAGTATCTCTGCACAATGAGCCGTATGATCTAAGAGGAATCGTGATAATCGAGAATGATGACCATAATGCTTCTGTTGGGGCGGTGGAAGAAAATGAATGTTCTGTTAGGACGGTAGAAGAAAACAAAAATGAAGAAAGCTCCGTTCCTCAAGCTCGCCCAAATGATCCCGAGGAGCAACCTGCTGAGGTTCATACTGACCCACAGGATAAACAACCTATAGACCATCAGGAAGGAATAAAAGACGATAATGGGACAAGTCAAATGCCATCTGAGGACAAACACGATCGTGTTGAGGATTTACAGGTGGAAGAATCCCATGAAAACCATGATGGAGACCTTGGCGGTCAAGATGTTTGTGCTGATGTTAACGAAAGAAGTCGCACTGGCGTTATTGAAATTGCTGACGGTGATATAGATAACAGTGCCATTCTCAATGAAGCAGACTTGAAAGTTGAAGATAAACTTCCACATGAAGATAAGAAGAAAGATGAATCAGCTGGAGTTAGCGAGACTGGGATAGATGACCGAACTCCATGCGATAACACAGCTGGTTCTGTTGAAACTGAACGCATTGAAGCTAGTGATTTTAGTAATCTGCCTTTGGAAAGTTGCAACGAATCTCTTGCGGAAGCAAATAATGATGGAGGGAATCAAGGGATAGAGTCTGATAACAAATACGAACCTCATAATGAGGAAACTTATATGCAAAATGTAACAGATGCAGAACCTACTTCTCGTGATGGTCATATGGAAGATATTGATGTAAGTATTTTCTTTTTAGCTTTCATATCCTTATTCAAGTAAGACATACCTCTGGTTTCTTCATGTGTTGTTATTTGGTGCTGTAGGAAATGGACACTATGGGATTTGCACATGACACAGGTTCTAAACCTTTTTGATTTTTAATTTTTTAATTTGTCGAAATTCTTTGTATCCTCTCTTTTTTCTTTTTTTTTTTAATCAATGGGACTAATACTCTGGACTAAACAAGTTTATTCTCTTGAGCATGATTTAGATATATGAGATGCTGCTATTCCATGATGTCAATGGTTCTCCTTATAAATTTATGCAGAATTTTTGAACGTGGATGATGATGAAGTAGATGAAGATCATGAGGAAGATGGTATGCAAGATGCTGAAGAAACACATCTTCTAGAGAACAGTGGATGGTCTTCTCGTACCAGGTCTGTACAGAATAGTCTTTTTTTCCTCCATATTCCGTAAGCTTGCAGATTTTGGTGTCAATCATGTTAAGAGACTAGACTTAAGAGAGACTCTTATTCTCTTTCTTGTTATAGGGCTGTGGCAAAGTATCTCCAAACATTGTTTGATAAAGAAGCTGAGAACGGGAAGAATGTTCTGGTGGCCGACAAACTTTTAGCTGGGAAAACACGTAAAGAAGCATCAAGAATGTTTTTCGAAACCCTGGTATGTCCATAACACAGCCTCTAAAAGAAATGCTTTGATCTTGCTCTAGAGAAAATAAACTTCACAAGCTATATCGACATCGGGTTTCTGAACAGCATATTAGGATCTTTAGTGTAAGTGTGTGTCTGAACATTCGGTTTTAACGCATCAAATCATTGAGTTGTCTTTGATAAGAGACAGAAGAACAAATTTGGTGATTTTCGACATAAGCTTTTGTTGAATTTGTCCCGTCTTATTATTTTATCTTTGCGAAATTTGCAGGTGCTGAAAACAAGAGATTACATCCAAGTTGAACAAGCTAAGCCCTATGAAAACATCAGCATAAAACCGCGACCAAAACTCACGAAATCCATCTTCTAGATGGAGAAAAGACTCAAAGTCTCATAGTTGCAGATAGGTAGTTTGGTTCAACCCGGATATATTCATCATCTGAAAATGTTCTCTAGAGTTTCACAGTTTCCCTTTTACTTCAAGGCAATGTTAGTAAAGTAATAGTAACCATCCAAGTAGCTATTGTGTTGGTGTTTGTCATTATTTAATCTTTTTTATATGTATGAGTTTGTTGTATGTGTATAGATTGGTGTAACCATTATCGCCGGTTTAAATTCAAGAGATGCTAATTTTGTTTTATTTTCTTTTGAAATAATAATTTACATATCATAGAAACTTACGTTCCGTTACCCGTTCGATTCGGTTCTTTCGGTTTTTGGTTCTTTCGGTTCCTCAAAAATTGGAATCATTCGGATTCTAAAGTAGTTCGGTTCCGGTTCGGTTCGGTTCGGATCCGGTTCCATTTGAATTAAGTAACCATTCGGGTATTAATGTTCGAATATTTTTGGGTATTTTCGGATATTGTGGGTTTTTTGGGTATATTTTCGGGTATTTTGGATATTTTCGGGTATTTTTAGATAATTTCGGTTACCCGTTCGGTTCCGGTTCGGTTCCGGTTTTTACGGTTTTTAAAAATTGGAACCATTCGGTTATTTTTCAACTACGGTTCGATTATTTTTCGAGTCTTTGGGTTCGATTCTTTGATTCCGGTTATTTTGCCCATGTCTAATAGAAACTATGAAGCCTATGCGTCTTGCGAAGTGGTAACTCAACAATGTGTGCTCTCTGGTAAAATTTGTGTTTGTGTCCTCGTATTTTTTTAGTAAATAACCTTAGTTTATTTTCTTAAAAAAAAAAAGTGTGTCAAAAAAAAAAAAGTTGAAAATGCGTGGATTCCCTTTGTTCTCAAGAGTCGCATGTTTCTTTTTAGTTAGCATCTAACATAAAAGGTATTGTTACCTGTTTATCTGAATTGTTGAAAAAGTGTCAAGACCACTGAAACAAAGGAAGATATCTTCTATCAAACTGGTAAATATTATTTATTAGTTCTGTCTTTTTTTTCACAAATCGGACAAAAGTCTACGTGATTAAAAAAACGTATTCGTTAAGGCGATCCATTGTCCCCATACCTATTCATATTATGAGCGGAGATACTCTCTCATATGATGAAGAAAGCAGAGTTAAGTTGTGTTATAAAAGGAATCAAAATCAGTAATAATAGCCTTGTGATCACACATCTCCTCTTTGCGGATGATTTGTTGTTTTTCTGTCAAGTGAACGTAAAATCAAGCAGAGTCATCAAGGATATCCTATACCCGCATGAACGGGCATACAGACAAATATAAACACGAGGAAATCCTCCATTTCTTTCGGCAAAGGGGTGGAAGACAGAATGAAAACTTCAATTAGGCGGACTCTACAGATTTTTAATGATGGTGGGTGTAACAAATACCTTGGCTTACCTGAAAGTTTGGGAGAAAGAAGGTTGAGTTATTTCAATACATCAGAGAAAGTCCGAGAACGTACTAACGGGTGGAGCAATATGTTTTTATCCCCTAGTGAGAAAGAGATTCTTCTAAAGGCGATTGCGATGGCTATGCCGGTATATACTATGAATTGCTTCAAACTTCCTAAAGCAATTTGTGAAGAACTTGAACGTATTCTAGCTCGGTTTTGGTGGAATGGGACGAATGATCACAAGAAAATGCATTGGATCTCCTGGAAACGGATGTGTGTACCTAAAAAGGAGGGTGGACTCAGGTTTAGGGACATTGAGAAATTCGGTGATGCCTTACTTGGCAAACAAATCTGGCGGAACATTGAACATCTGCAATGCTTAATAGCTCGCATTTTGAAAGGCAGATACTTCTCATCATCAAATGTTCTCACAACATCAAGAGGTACTCAACCAAGCTTTGCGTGGCAATCATTACTACATGGAAGAAATCTTATTCGTTCAGGTATGCGGTTTGTTATTGGAAATGAAAAATAAGTCCAAATCTGGGTTGACCCTTGGCTACCAACAAATCCGCCTAGACCCCCACGAAGGAATAATGATTACACAACAAAATACTTGGAATAGGGACAAAATTAGAGAAGTTGTTCATGAGGACGATATACCCCATGTCCTAAACTTGAGAATTCCATCGTATATGTGTGATGATATGCTAGGGTGGCACTACACTGGAAATGGCGTGTACAATGTCAAATCTAGTTACTGGTCAACAATGCATAATACAGATGAAGTAATGATCCCGCCTCATGGTGATATTAGCCTGAAACATGGGATTTGGAAGCTCAAATTCTTCTTGTGGAGAATGGCTTCCAGAGCTCTGGCGATTGGAGTAGAAATGCAAAGGAGGGGTATAAATGTTAATCACGAGTGTAGACGATGTGTAGGAGTTGTTGAAACAACCAATCATCTCTTCTTTACTTGTCCACATGCAATGACAATTTGGAATGAGGTTGGTATCCAAATCCTGTCTCTTACTAATGAAACAGTCTCTATTGAAACAGAATTGAAGATGATCATTCAACACTATCATCAAACTCCTGGAAAGACACTCATGAGCCACTTACCGATTTGGATTCTATGGCGTCTATGGAAAAGTCGTAACACACTAGTTTTTCAACAACAGCAGACTCCATGGAGGAAGGATTTCAGACTTGCCAAAACAGAGATTGAAGAATGGTTGGCTATTGGAGACCAACCCAATCAAGGGCACGATAAGCACAGTCTACATCGTCCTCAAGGAAGAACAGAGAGTTCGCAATGGATGAGACCAAGTGAAGGGTGGGTTAAAGGAAACTATGATGGTAGCTTTCGTAATAGTCAAAGTCTTGCAACATCCGGGTGGGTTGTGAGAGATGCGCTAGGTCAATTCTTGCGTGCGGGTCAAGCTATGGGTAGAAGAGTTACTTCCCCGATTGAAGCAGAAGCTCAAAGCCTCTTAATAGCTATGCAGCATCTTTGGTGTAAGGGCTATAGAAGGATGATTTTTGAAGGGGATTGCCGTAAAGTTGTTGATATGATCAAAAGTATATAGCATTGACTTGGCTAACTGGAGCAGGGAAATTATAAAACGGGCGCAAAAGTTTGAAGAGATTGCATTTACTTGGACAGCAAGAAATTCAAACATCCCTGCTGATAAGCTTGCAAAACAACAATGGCGGGCTACAAACTCCTTTATAACTTATTCGAATATTCCATTCTGTATTTTGTCTCCTCTTGAAGAAGATAACATTGTCTCTTCCTAATTAATATAATTCGAGTGTTAAAAAAAAAAAAAAAAAAACGAAACAGATTAACTCTTGATTCGGCTAAATAAAATAAAATTAACCAGTGTAATATTTATTCCACAATCAAAAATAAGATTCATATTTTGTTTCCATCATTTTTCTCCTATCAAAAATAATTTCTTTTGACAACAACGGCTACAATCAAAATATAAAATCCAGACATATAGCATACAGAAACCATCGAAATTAATACAAAGAGACGACGATAATCTATAATAATAAATGACAACATCCAAAGTATCCAACCATTAGAGAGCAAGAGAGAGACTTATAAAAAGCTCACTCAGACTGAAGAACAGTAAGGTAATAAGGATAACCTTCGCACGTCCCTGATGATGTTGTCGTTGGTGATGCATTTTCATGCTCAGAAAGCTCCCAGTTTAGTTTATACGAAGAGAGATTGTAGATACCTGGCGAGAAAACCGATATCTGTAGTGGGATTTCCCTTGTGGACAATGGCTGGACTTTGACTTTTGTGGAACTTAAACCTGACCATATGAAAGGAGGTGAGCTTTCCATGGAAGATGGCGGTTTCCCCTGACGGCTTCCCATCACATCTGAAGTTAGTTTCATTTCTTCTGTTATTGCTGGCACGTAGCGCCACCCCGATTGGTTTCCAGAGGAATTAGTAGTTGGTGCTGCTGCATCTGGTGGGGAATCAATGGTGTTAATGGTCACAGACGATAGTTCACCAGATATGTTTCTGATTACCATCTTTAGTTTTATTTCACACAAAGAGGTTGAAAAGTCGTGGTATACTGTTTGGGGACCGTTCAGTGACCATGAGAGCGGGTTTGAGCTTCTGATGCTGTAATCAAACAAAAAAAAATGTTATAGAAGCAGAGAAAAAATAGGGTTGAAAGCTGATGGTAGGATACCTATTGCGGATACGCGTACCTATTGTAACATGAATGGTGAGACAGAATCTTCGGGAGATCGGGCACTGCTGATGTATTGCTGGTTTTTGCCAGGCGAGAGATTAGAATGAAGTCAACTGTATTCAGATTTACCTGTTCAATAAAATTCAAACGTGAGCTCTCACTATAGTTCTGATAATAGAAAGTTACCAGTGAAGTTAAGTTTAAGAGAACGTAACATATGCTACCAAAAAAAAAACCTCAAACAAATTAGATTTGTCTATGAAAAATGGAATTTCGCTTACCTGATTAGAGACTCCCTGACATGACTTTTCACTTTCATGGAAGCTTGCTATAGGGGAATTAACGATATCAAAAAGCTTTTCATCGCCATCCTGAGTAAATAGTTTCACGTCGGTTTGGCTCGGAGGAAGGGAAATAGTTTTCTCCTCTTCTTCAGTTTCAGATTTTTGGCAATCCTGAAATTTGAGCAATAATCTAATTTCAAACTCGGTAAAGAGAAATGACCAACCTAGCTACTAGGAATGCACTAAATGAAACTTCTAAGTTCCGACGACCTTTAACATGAAGAAACAAGATAGAGCTTGCCCAGGGAGTAGAGACTTGGAAGGTAAGATTGTATCAACTGACTGGAGCAATGAGATACCCCACCGACTCCCAACTGTTGACAACTGATGAATTTCGAAACAGTCTGAACTCGCACGGTTTATGATATCCATACGCACAAGAAATTCTTGCAATCTTGATGGTGATTGGGTGATTTCGAACGTGGTCTCCAGAGATGGCAAAACCTAGATGACAATGTAAGATATATACATATTTTAGAATGGTTGGCAATGCGAATCTGCCTATATGCCAAAGTCAAATTTTCAAACAAACAAAATTGCAGCCTAATGATTCATCACCTGCAATTTATAACGCATCCTTAGAGTGCGGTATTTCATGATGCTTGATACATTTTCCATCTCATAGTATATCGTAAAATTCAAAGAAATCGTTCCTGGGATGGCAGCTCGAAGCCAAAGAGGCCACCTCAAAGATCTTTCTCCTTGCAGTGATATATCCTGAAAGAGATCAGCATTCAGAACATGTTAGAATAACCTGACACACACATTCGGCTCTGAGGCTTGAAAAAAAGATGCCACAGACCTTTGGAAATGTAAACACACTACTTGTTCCATTTGTTTCACGCTGAACAATATTTTTTTCATCGCCCTTCTTCAAGAAATCTGGAAAATCAGCTGTAAGATCTTCTTCATGATTTCCGGGACTTACAAATCTTGGATCACTAATCTTCATTTTAAGATTCTACGAGGACAAACAGACTTTGTTAGCACAAAAACAATCTGGTGGATAATTTAGTCTTTAGTCAAGCAAGAATAAATATAACAAACCGGATCATAAAACACTAAATTCATAGACAAGTAACAGCGGGCATAATAGCAGAACAAAATGAATTAACTGGCTAAATGGTAGAGAACATGAATGATAAGCGTTCATCACAAGAAGGAAACTACCTTTATTGGAGATTTTGACATATTATTTAACTCTAAAACAAGATAACGTAGATCGCCAGCATGCAACTTCTCAGACAGATGATCAATTGAACCCTCAAGCCTGGGTAGACTCTGCAGAATCAAAAAGTTTCTAATGTAGAGGTCGCAATGAATATTATAAAATCAAACCATAGAGGAAAAGTTTGCACCTTGATGACTAAAAATTTTAAGGCATCAGTGGGAGTAAGTTTATTTTTCCTTCTTCCTTTGGCAGTTTTTGCCTTTACGGGCATCGGCTGGAAGTAATGAACACCTACGATGGAGCCAGATAACTCCCACCTCACACCAACAATTTTCAGAATACCTTCTTCATTGGGGGTAACTGTGAGTCTCACCTAGAAGGGCAAATCAAGATAATAAGTAAGATGTAACAAACAATTAGCAGCTAATAAACCCTGAGAACTTCACTCATCAGATACAGTAAGTAGACGGAAGATGTACTAGTCTTACAAAGGACCAATGAAATTCAACATTTGCGTCGTCAATTAAGGTTAGTAGCAATGGGCGAAAAAAAAAAAATTAAGGTTAGTAGCAATGAGACATAGTCTAATATTTAATATTCAACCAATAGTGTATAGATTAGTTTCTTCGCCAAGAATTATTTCACAAATGTCTTCTCAAGTGAAAACACATGCAATTCAAATCCTGATAAAGCAGAGTAAAGAAAATAACTAAAGCGAAACATCAAGACTTAAGAACATGTTTCTCTATATATAACAAAAAGATGGAAAATGTTAGATAAGAGGAAATATTAAAACGTACACGTCGTACCGTTAAACCTCTATAAATTAATAATGGATACTGTATTAATTTAAAGAGTTATTAATTTATCGAGAGATTATTTTGATAAAAAAAACTTTGGTCTGGGTCCTGAAAAAATTATTGGTTTATGGAGGTATGAATTTACAGAGATTATACTGTATCTATCAATCTAAGTATCCAATGTAGCAGACTTACCAATTTTTTCTCGCCTCCACCTAATGTGAAGTCCACTTCAGACAAAGTGAAAGAAGAGAAACCCCTGTGATTTTGTTGACATAGATGACACAGCTTAATCATTCAAATATACGACAACAAAGTTGAAGGAAGCCTGATTGAGGAGATAAGCTGCTTACTGATGCTGTTCTGTGGAACTTTCAGGCCCCACGCTTGAGCTACTCGGCTCTTTATCTATTTTATAAAGTCCAAATTTGCAAATAAATTTCACGTATACAAACTGAAGGTACAGAAAATTAACAAGTGAACATCAAATAATAGAAGCAGCTTACCTAATTTTAGGTCCTCGGAATTTTTCTTAAGTTCACAAATGAGAGAAAGGCTTGTAACGGAAGTGGAGATTAGCAAGGGATTCCTAAACTCCAGATCCACTTTCACGGACTCTGAAAACAATGAAGTGCAAGTAAGAATCTACAACCACAAATTATATCAACTGTGCGACATCAGAATATCATGTTCTTAACAGTAAACAATATGGCCGGAGTGTATTGATAAACCAAAAAGGAATCCGCTTTCCTTGGCAGGCACAAGTGATAACATTAACAAGATACTATGATATACAAATGAAGAAATCTGACACTCCCTTCTCTCCCTTCCATATTTCAGCGCAAAATTATCACAACTAGTTGTTTTAAAGATGAATATTCTGAAGTCAAATCAAGTCCATAGGTCAAATTGAAATCTCCTGCTGCTGGCACCATAAGATAAAACAGATTTTCATACAACTTGTGTCTATTTTAGCAGGACAAGATTGGATTATTTTACCCTTCAGACTTGAAACATAAGTTATATGCAGAATAACCAAGAAGGAAAGCATGCTATTCATAAGCAGCGAATGCAGCTAAAGACAACCTGCATACCTCCAGCGACACAAACATTTGATTCCTTGTATTTCTTTGGCAGAAGCTTTGACTGTAACTCCAGCCAGTTTGACTTGCCAGAATTTAATGATGGGATGATATCGTCCTCCAGTGATAGCCAGATGCTCTCTTCTACAAGAGTCTGACCATAACATGTGAATCATAGTGGCACACAATAGATGCAAATTGTCTAGGGAAATTTAATAATGCACAAAGATCATTTATTTGCAAGTAATCCAATATCTTAACCAGAAATACTGATGCCAATGTATGTTGTTCATGATGGAGTATAAAAGCTTTAAATGTTAGCAAGATTATGATGGGTAGCAACATGTACATACTTCCAAAAGAATGACTTCGAAACTTACAGAAGCTTGAGATGCATAAGTGCGATGGTCTTCATATATAACTTGAAGAGATGACATATTAATAACTGGTAGTTGAAGTCCCACCACCTCGTGTTTCATTCCAGTTTTCTTCAAAATGACATAAAATTGGAAATGAAAATAAAATTATTCTGTATAGACACAGAACAAAGAGTAGAGACCAGAGGTAATTATTGAAAATGCTCTTATTCTCTGAGCAGCTTCAGTGAGCATATCAGACTGAAAATATAGGCAAGGCACCTTAACAATGTCGAAAAAATCCCGGAGAAAAATCTCTTGGGTTGCTTTGGATTGGTAGCCACAGTCCAGTACTTTGAGCATGTTTTTAACTGCAACATCATGCATTCCAACAATTGCATACCACCTGAAAAGATAATTTCATAGCAATTCTTATACCACAAATTTCTATATCACGTCTTTCGAGACCTACATGGACCATTCTCAAAACTTACTGTCCAATATGAAAATATACATGGTCTTTGATATGTCTCCATGTAGTTGATTCATAAACAGATATTGCACTTCTATAGTTACGAATTGCATGGTTAACCTGTAAAACAAAGTGTATTCTTTTAGAAAGCAAGGCGTGTATGAAGCTTGAGCCTTTTCAACAAAGTGAAATGTACCTGATCAGAGTTTTTATAGTGGTCTCCTGAGAGAACTAGATGAAACCCATACTTGTGTAGCATCGGGGGCTTAGTTAACACAAAGCAGTAGGAAGCTTGCTCTAACATGACTGCAGCATGCAATGGTTCCTGCAAAATAAGTAAACGTTAGCAACTGAATACAATGCATATGTTCCGAAGGCATAAAAAGAAGCACCTCTCCACATATGCGAAAGTAAACAGAAGCAGCATCTTTGTGCTGGTCTCTAGCCTTTAACATCTCTGCCCACCAGAGCCCACATCTTGTAGCATTTTGGAAGCCAGACTCCCCAAGTTTCTGCATGAGATTTTAAAGACATGTTATACCATGTTTGCTTCACTTGCATAATTTAAACCATTAGCATTTGAGTTTCATGTTTTGTATAAAATAAACACCAATTCACGTAACAGAGGGATATTGACTACAAGTACTGTTTTAGGTTGAAGATTGGTTTATAAAGACATACCATATAAGTGTTGAATGCATTTTCCATGCAGTACTCAGCTTCCTTCTTTGACTGGTCTGAGATGAAATATGCAAGTCCCATCATTTCCTTCGAAAAACATACATAAGAAGATAAGTAGTCCGCCCAAATTTTAGCTTAAAAAAACAATGGTCAATCAAGGATGAATTATTGAAAGTGACCACAAGTAACCAACAATGAAAAATAAAGACCAAGCACATTCAGTTTGATAACATGGCAAACCTATACTATATAAGATTCTAAATATAACACAAATTTTCATTAAAAATAATGCCACCTGAACACCTCAACAGAAACACATTTACAAAGATGTGAAGCTACCTGAACACCAGCATAGTGCTTCCAAGCTTTATCGAGCTTGTAATCTGTTGATATTAACCGATAGCTTGACAATGCAAGATCATAATCATGCAGCATGAAGGCGTAGTCACCCAAAATTCGAATTTGAGATTCAGTGGAGCTATAGGTATACCTTCAAAGTGGAAGCATAATTGTTAGAGCTTATGATGATGTCAAGGAGATCATAAAAGGAGCAAAGAGTTCAAGAAAGCATACATAGAACCTTTGGTCGAATCCACACCATCGTCTTTTCCTTTTCTCCACCACAAGTTTTTTATCTGGTTTCTAAGTCCTTTCCTTGTTGCAGATATCTAGTGTAACAACACAATGCAAACTAAATGATACGGAAAAAGAGCAAAAGAAGCCTAACTAAAGCGTGTCGAAAAAGTAAGATATGTTCTCACAAATAACTTGTTAGAAAATCTAAAACTTAACCTGTTGATTAAGTTCTCGAACTTTCTGCTCCATGTAAGGAATTATATACCTCGAAGCAAACTCTTGCATCAGATCTTTGATCTGCTCCGAATATGCCAGGAAAGGTAATGCCGTTGGTTAAAATATTCGAAAACGGTTGGAAGGTATGAATACCATCAGCAAGAGAATGTTACACAAGAACCAGCAGCCAAAAGCTTTTAAAAGTACCTCCAAAATATCGTCGCCAGTGAGAGCACATCCAAGTTTGTCAGCACTTGATTTCTTTCACAAAATTGGTAATCAATACATTGAGCTTACAAATCTTATACTGATATTTTTTATCGAAAAAATTTACATTGATATATGACCTTGACCGATATTCTGGATAAAATTTATTATGAGTGACTTACAGATGAAGCCCACGGATTAGCCTGATGTTCAATGTTCCCCTCCTTAGATGAATTAGTGCAAAGTAAGTTGCATTCATTATTTCCAAATGTACTTCTCATTTCAGACAGAACTTTAGAGGTTCTACAAAATAAATAACATCCATTTACTAAAACATTACACTTGACACCCATAAATTATGATAAGAATCATACTATATATGATGAAGTAAAGAACAACTACCTCTCGGTTGTTGCATCTTGATTGTCATGCACCAACAGGTAATGCTTCAAAATCTTTGGGTCCATTGCTCCATCATTAAGCAAAGAAGGTAATCTACTGGCGTTGAAAAGATCGACAAACTTATTTATAGGTTCTTCGTCTTTTGAAGAAACGACCAAGAGACCTGAAAAGCAAATTTTAGAATTATTTGGTACACAAAAGAAAACTCTATGAGACATAATAGACAACTAATCCTAAAACCTATAGTGTCTTACAAGCCACAGGATGATCGAAAGCTTCATGGTCAGAAAACGACAATGTACGTATGAGTTCTTTATTGTAGTACTGAAACCATGGGGGTGCAATTTCAGACTCAGGATCTGCAGGGAGGGAAATACGTCAGCATTAGAAAACCAATGAGTCAGAGAATTCGCCTTCTTGATTATTTAGAAAAAGAGGTTGAGAAAAAACTCATAAATGCATACTTCTGAGTAGAGACTTACTCGAAAGTATATCAGCAATTTGAGGAGGGTCAGATTTCAAATCTTGAAAATCCTTCTCCCCAGCTTGAGTAATAACATGTTCTAGCCGTTGCTTTGCAACCTAGCCATTTAAGTAAACATAATCAAGTTTAAACTTAACACTAAACAGTAAACATGCTGCATGGAGGAGCCTCCAACGCTACAGATACAAGCATACGCCTAACCCTAACCGATCCATCCTCTGTCACTTCGCATTCTTGGTAAAAACAGGTAATGATTCCAAAAGGTCTAGTTAAAGGTAATCCGCGTTGTTGCTGACTAAGAACCAGTTATCAAGTACCTAAACTGTTCATATTTTAAGACATACCACCGAAACAACGCTACATACCTCAATGTTTGGTTGTCTGATATCAGAAGCATAAAACAATCTCAACCTAAACTTCTTTAACCGATAAAGCTGATCGCCTGAGGTCCGAACAGGAACTGCACAACAAGTTTGCCCATTGGTACCCTCGAATTAGAGGGCTGAAGGAGAAAAACGCAGAACAGAATAGAAATTAGCAATCAGAGAACTCACCATCGATGTTACTAAAGTTGCAGAATGGTTTCAGGATTTCCACAAAGGATAGTCCATTCTTGAAGAAAGTCTCTTCAACAAGCGGCGTACAGAGAACCATCACCACTGGACTGACCTCCTCCAAGAGCATTTTCCCAAGCAAAGAGTTCACCGGCTCCACCATTCTTCCTTTCGCCTAATTCTCTCAAATTCTTCAAACTTTTCTCTAATCCGATGTCAGGTTGGATTGATTTATTGGAGTCTGGTGCGAAGTAATACCTAGATCTCCTCTTTTTTTAGCCAAATCAGAGCTACAAGACCGTCGTCGGCAGCCGCCGGACTTGATGGAGATAGAATTGGAGATCTCGGCACAGCGGTGGAGCGTACGAATCGAATAAACCAACGTCTACGGTGAAAGTCACCGGAGAACGGAGGGATGATCGTGATCGTGATCGGGATCGGGATCGACGTAGAGGGAGAGAGGTGAATGCTAAGTCGATTGGAGGAGAGTCGAGCAACGTGAAGAAAATAAAAAATAATTTAATCTATTATTTTACACATTTATGAAACTGCCTCTTTATTTAGGTGAAACTTGCAATCGCGCCCAATTACTTTGAGGAATAAAAATTGCCCCAACTTTGTATGTATGCCTATTACCTAGAGAGTGAACAAAATATTCGGAACTGAATAACCGAATCCGAACCGAACTACTCAGACCAAATTCTCGCCAGAACCAGCATAATATTTAAGCCTAAATAAGGGAACATATGTAAGTAAGAGATTTGGTTCTACAAAAATCTCAGATTGAATACAATCAAACCTCATACAGTCTTATCATATCGCTAAACGTCTGATTTTCATCGAGTTAATAATATCCTGGCAAAGAATCTTGAGGAAATTGAAGAGGAAAGGGACATAGTTGTGTTTCCTCCTCATGTTCTCTTTCTTCCGGTTCTTAAACTTCCCTTCTTCCAGTACAATCTTCTGCGATACAGACACTATCCCAATATTTACTTTCAAAAAAGATTTATCCAGAGCCTCGTAACTGCTTTTCTCGGGGTGTTTATCAGCTTGCAAACTACCTACCTGTTGCAAAATCCTCTCTCGCTTTACTTGATACTCTTTCAGTTCAGCTCGATACATCTCTTTCATGTTCTTAACCATGACTAAGAGACTAAACTAAATCTCGTTCTGCAAATACCGGTCAATCCGCTCTTGTACCACAAGTTGGACCATGTTGAGTCATTCGATTCCTTCTAGCTCACCGAGACATTATCCAAGACTAATGGGTCCTTCTTTAAGACCATCAAGCTCATATAAGATACCATCGACATGTAAGTAGGTGATGTAATGATATATATATCATCATCTTCGTCTTCTTCTTTCCTCGCAGCAGCTGATTCATCGTCTTTTGTGGTGGTGGAAGATGAGTCAGGCCTTGCAAATGTGTTTTAAGCTGCACGTATCGTTTCGTTGTTGTTGATGGCTAAACCTTTCGGTTCAGGTGGAAAGTCTTTGGCGAATTCTTTCAGTTTTGATAGTTCCGAACCAATTTCGATACTCGAAGAGTTCATGAGGACTGATATTATCGCTTGAGTTGCACAAGTATTGTTGATTGTATTCAAGAAACACATGGTTCTTAACAAAAGGTTTATGATATGCAAATTACCATTACGCGAAAAGTGAGTGAGACGTGGCTGGCAAAGAAGAAATTTGGGTTAGGTTTCGTGATTACAACACGATTATCTTTTTCCTCAAGACGCCACCTGTAAAGCAAGATCAATCCATATACAGGTCTATCAAGTGTTGAGGACAAAAAAAAATATGAGGATAGATTTGTCGAATGAGACGATATTTTGTTAGAAACAAGAGACAATCAAAGAGTTAAAAAACCCTATTTCATCGAGAGAAGTAATGTCAAAAGAATACAATTCCTCAACTTGAACACCTTTTACCTGCATTTGTTGTATAATCTCAGTAAAAATACCTAAACATATAACTCGGGAAAGAAAAAACAACAGTAAGAACAACAACAACAAACAAACAAAAGAGCTACATTGTGTCTTACATATATGACTATGGCTAAAGAGAAATACATAGAGTCTCTTCAGAGACTATCCATTTAGCATAAGACCAATCATTGATTGTTAATAAAATCAATCTTCAAAATCCAATCCTCACACACTAAAGAATCTCTTCCATTATCAAAAATTGAGAATCGGACCACATTTTCGACATCATAAACCCAATTTAATCTATCAGCGAGTTTTTATTAACTTATTGAATATGAAACATTTACAACTACGAATCGACAAAGAAAAAACCCCAAATTGAAGATACCATGATCAGATTCAACAGGGAGCCAAGACATTATTTAACGATGACTCTCGCCGGAGATGAGATTCAATTTGGAGATTAGGACTTTCTCTCTCTCAACATTCGTTAATCATCCTCCTTCGAATTCATCATCTTCTAGAGGACATAGTCTCAAGAGTCAAGAGTTTGTCTCTTTCTCTAGACTGGTGTGGTGTCTCTCGACTCTTATTTCATCGTCTTCTCTTACGGTTGGGCGTTCAGGGTCCGTTCCGATTTCGAACTTTAGAGCATTCGGTTTTTGAAAGTTTTGGTCGGGTTTGGTTCGGTTTTCTAGAGTCGTGTTGGGTTTAGTAAATCTATTAAAATCCAAATATAAACGATACCTTTTTCGTGTTCAAATATTTTCAAGCTTCTCTAATTCAGAATGAGAGTTTCGAGTTTTTTCCAACTGATTCGGTTTTGTGGGTTCGGTATGAAATTTTCGAATTTTTGGAGTATCTGTTTGGACTCAAATCGAATTCGGGTAAAATCTAATATCTGAAATATCCAATAAGATATTTTTACAAATTGGTTCGAATTCATATTCAGATTTTTGGAATCGAGTAAAATATACAACTCCACTCATAGTATTGATGGAATATACGCAGATATTCTTTTACTCAACAAACACTAACAACTCGATTTAGATTATATAACAATTTTAGTTTAGATTTAATTCTATTTCCCTACGATTTTGTAACAATGTTGGCTATTTAAAGCCTATGATTATATCGATCCCGACGGGGAAAACACTTTAAACTTTTATGGTAGTAGAGCCTTTCGGTTTCTGACTCCTAATTCTTCTTCTCATCTTCTTCTTCTTCTCTTCTCTTCTCTTCTATCTTTTTCGTTCTCTTCCCCCCCCCCTCATCAATGGCTGATAACACGCCGGCTAATGTCCCTGTTGTGAATTTCGAAAGAGCATTTGGTATCACTAACATCAAATCGCATATTCCGATCATTCCCGACTTGGACGATCATAACTATGATGCCTAGCGTGAACTCTTCCACACACTGCCTTGCCTTCGATGTCTCTGGTCACATCGATGGCACCTCCCTTCCACACGATGACAATGATGCGGCCTGGTTTAAACGAGACTGTTTAGTCAAGTTGTGGCTCTATGGAACCTTAGCTCCTAAACTGTTTCAAGCTCGTTTAAAACAAGTGGTACTTCTCGAGACATCTGGATGCGCATTGAGAATCAATTCAGAAACAACAGAGAAGCAAGAGCTATCCAGTTGGACAACGAGCTCCGAACGCTGGTCATTGGTGATATGAACATTCAATCATATTGTCAATGACTCAAGTCTCTCTCGGATCTTCTCACCAACCTTCAAGCTCCGGTCTACGATAGGATGCTTGTGATGTATATGCTGAATGGACTCAATGAGCGCTTCGATAACATCATCAATGTTATCAAGCATCAAGAGCCCTTCCCCAATTTTGATGATGCTCAATCAATGCTCGAGATGGAGGAGAAGCGTGTTCTCAAGTCTGTCAAACCTTCAGGTACTCACTCTGATCATGCTTCTTCTTCCACCATTATGACTGTTGTAGAACCACCAGCCCTGCCTGCTGCTCCACGAGTTCAGCCTCCACGCAACAACTCGAGTCCTTTTCGTGGTGGTCATCGTAATCACAACAATCACTTCAGAGGTCATGGTGGAGCTGCTCATAGGCCTCCATATCAGTGGCCCAACAACCAATACTAGCCAGGCCCATATCAAAATTGGCCCAATCAGTATCCCTTTTGGGGAATGTACTGTGCTCCCTCTTCTAATTCTTTTGCTCCAGGTCGTCCTTTGATGCCACAGTAGCATGCCAATTTCGTCGTAGAACCGCCACAGCTAACCACACAATTCGCCAATGCCTTCAACACTCTCACTTTGGCGGATCCCTCTGGTGCGGACTGGTACATGGATTCCGGTGCTACGAGTCACCTCGCATCCTCTGCAGGTATCCTTAAATTGTGTGACACTGATAGCACTAATAAATTTGTAATAGTTAGGAACGGTTCTCATATTCCAGTCATTGCTACGGGTAACTCATCCATTCAAACTCCTTCTTGTAATCTTGCTCTTAATCATGTTCTTATAGCTTCTGATATTGTCAAAAACTTGGTCTTTGTTCGTAAGTTTACAAGAGACAATTTTTGCTCAATTGAGTTTGATCCGTTTGGGTTTTCTGTAAAGGATCTACACAATCAGAAGGTTCTTCTCCGCAGTAATAGCTCAAGCGATCTATACTCTGTTCCTGCTACTGTTCTTCAAGCTTCTTCTCCTTCGTCTGCTCTTTTTTCAATCTCGCTAGACCTATGGCACAAGCGGCTGACGCATATCAATAATATTGCTCTTAAATTGTTGTGCTCTTCTGCTTCTATTTCCTATAATAAAGACAGTCTTGCATCATCTTGTGAGGCATGTCAACTTGGAAAACAAAATAAACTCTCTTTTTCGAAATCAGATTCTTTTACAACTAAGCCATTTCAGCTTATTCATAGTGATGTTTGGACTTCTCCCATTCCTAGTGTGAGCAATATGAGATATTATGTCATCTTTCTCGATGATTTTACCCACTTTCTTTGGGTTTATCCTTTGAGAAGAAAAAGTGATGTATTCTCAAAGTTTACTCATTTCTCTGCTTATGTCGAAAACCAATTTCAGGTTTCTATTCAAGCTCTGCAATGTGACCATGGTGGCGAGTATCAAAACAAAGAATTATAAAATTATTTCGATAATAAAGGAATCCAAATACGTTAATTTTGCCCACACACGTCTCAACAAAATGGCAAAGCCGAACGTATGATTAGAACAATTAATAATGCTATTCAGTCTTTATTGTTTCAGGCTCAATTATCTCCAAGTTATTGGGCTGAGGCGCTTCATGTCGCAGTGCACATCTTGAACATCATTCCTTCGATGTCTATCAAAAGCCAAATTCCTTACACTTTGTTATTTCATAAACCTCCCACTTACGATCATCTTAAGGTATTTGGATGCTTATGTTTTCCAAATATCAATTTTTCTCATCTTCATAAGCTTGCTCCACGCTCAACTCTGTGTCTCTTTCTTGGCTACCCTTCAAATCACAAAGGTTATATATGTCTTGATCTTAAAACTAATAAGATTATTATATCTCGCCATGTGTATTTTGATGAGTCTATATTTCCTGCAGCTAATACAAAATCAGATCGAAACACTTACCAATTTCTAACCAATGATTTTTCAGAACCAGCGACCATTTTTAAAAACATTCTACAGGCTGGCTAAGCTTCTTCGTCTTCGCTTGGTCCCGCGTCTTTGCCGCTGGTTCTGTTTCCTGTCCCACAAGCATCCTCTGTTCCGTCTTCAACATCCCCACCAAACACTATATCCACTTCTCTGACTTCTGTTTTGTCGAGCAGTTCGTCAAGTGTCCCAAACATCACTGGTCACATAATGCAAACACAAAGCACAACAGGTGTCCTTAAACCAAAAAAACAGTTTTAATTAATTTCCACTGTTTTGCCTTTGCCAACAAGCCATCTAAAATTTCTTCAAGATTCGAACTGGACTCTCGCTATGCATGATGAAATTGATGCTTTCTCTATCACACGATATTGGGATCTTGTACCGAGACCTCATGATGCTAATGTTGTGCGTTCTATGTAGCTTTTTAAGCATAAACTAAATGCAAATGGCTCGCTTTCCCGTTACAAGGCACGTTTGGTAGCGAATGGCAAATCTCAAGAGGAAGGCGTGGACTACAATGAGACTTTTAGTCCAGTGGTTAAACTGGCGTCTATTAGAGTCGTTCTTGATGTAAGTCTCGCCAAAGATTGGCCCATTCATCAACTAGACGTTAAGAACGCATTCTTACACAGGGAATTGGACAAGACAATTTATATGCATCAACCGCCGGGTTTTCAAAGCAAGGAGTTTCTGGATCATGTTTGCAAGCTTCGTAAAGCTATTTATGGCTTTAAGCAGGCTCCACGTGCTTGGAATGCTCGTTTTGCTAATTTTGTTTGCTCTCTTGGTTTTAAGTGCAGTAAATCTGATGCCTCTCTATTTGTCTTCAACAACGGTGCATACAAAGCCTATCTTCTCCTCTATGTTGACGACATAATCTTGACGGCTTCCTCCCAACACTTTCTTCAACGCATTGTTGCTAAGCTCCAAACCAAATTTCCGATGTCAGACTTCGGTAAGCTACATTACTTTCTTGGCGTCAAAGCTGATTTCAACAAGGAGGGTCTCTTTCTTAGCCAACAAGCCTATGCCGAGGATATCATTCGTCGCTCCGCCATGGCTGACTATAAGCCGTGTGCCACTCCTGTCGACTTGAAGTCTAAACTTAGTGCAGACATTGGCGAGCTCATCTCGGACCCGACAAATTACAGCAGTCTCGCTGGGGCTTTGCGGTACCTCACCTTTACAAGGCCCGACATCTCTTACGCGGTGAATCAAGTTTGTTTGTTCATGCACACTTCACGAGTTCCTCATTTACAAGCACTTCATCGCATCATAAGGTATCTTCAAGGCACCAAAACTCTTGGCTTGCAACTCAAGAAAAGTAATATTGAGGATCTTGTGGCTTACACGGATGCTGACTCGGCCGGCTGCCCGGATACCAGAAGATCTACATCTGGGTACTGTGTCTTCTTGGGTTCAAATCTTGTGTCGTGGTCCTCTAAACGACAACAAACTATTTTCAGGTCCAGTGCCGAAGCCGAATACGAAGGCATTGCTAATGCAGTTGTTGAGCTCACTTTTGTGCATAATTTGTTTTTGGAACTTGGTTTCCCCATCTCAAAAGCCTCGATTGTCTACTGCGACAACATAAGCTCCGTCTACTTGTCCCACAATCCTGTCAAACATCAGCGCACCAAGCATATTGAAGTCGATATTCACTTTGTTCGTGAGAAGGTAGCTATCGGCGAGGTTCGCGTTCTCCATGTCCCTTCTTCAGTTCAATTCGCTGATATCTTCACCAAGGGTCTACCGACAACGATTTTCAATGATTTTCGGTCCAGTCTAACCGTCGTTACTCCCGACGCTTCGACTGCGGGAGGGTGATAGAATATACGCAGATATTTTGTTACTCAACAAACACTAAAAACTCAGTTTAGGTTGTATAACCGTTTTAGTTTAGATTTCATTGTATTTCCCTACGATTTTGTAACAATGTTGGCTATTTAAAGTGTGTGAATATATCGATCCCGACGGGGAAAACACTTTAAACTTTTAAGTATAAGGGTCGACATTAAAACCGAACAAACCAAATGGAAATAGTGAATTAAACTGACATTAGTTAATGTTTAATTGTGGAAGTCCTTTGGCCTAGTGGCCAAGGGTTTAAAGGCTTCTACACCAGCTCTGACGATAGAATCAAGAGAATGCAATTTCTTGCATATTTTCAGGTGTAAGCTTTGGAGATTGAATCTCATAGATTGTAATTTCTTGCATATTTTATGTGCAAGCTTGAAGAGATTTTATAGTGCTGCATGCAGAGCCGTTCGTTGTGGTTTGGGAAGAGCTTGTCAATTAAATATATTGTACATGCAGAACCGTTCATCGTAGATCCAAATGTTACGAGGAGAGATTATATGTAACCGTATTATTTATATCTGTAATCTTAAATCGATCCGATTTTTTGTTTTGATCAGAAATCGATCAGAATTAAAAAGAGTTAATATTTAATTAATTTTAAAATTAAGATCTAACCGAACCAGACCACCCTTCTAATTTTTGAAATACTAAAGAGTAATCGAATCGAACCGGTAGCTGAATATTATTTTGGTATATAAATAGAGAGATATATAATCGGCGTTGTTTCAGATTATCGGTGAAAGCAAGGGTTTCAACGATGGCGGATATCGAAGCAATCGCCACCGCGATTAATCTGATTGATGAGAAGAAGGAAAATCTAAAGAAAGCTTACGACGATCTTCAGGCACACCGTTCTCTCCTTTCACCTTCTTTCTCTCTTTTCTCTTGGTCTGAGATCGACTCCCACTTTTCCTCTCTCCAATCCTCCCTCTCTAACCGGTTCCGTCTCCTCCAATCTGAATCGCCTTTGGTGGATGATTCGCGTATACTCGAAACTGCTGATGCAGGGACGTCGGAGAAGGAGGAGGAAACGGTTGTTGTTCGGCCGGAGTTGAGAGCGTTGTGTGAGAAGATGGACGGAATTGGTTTGAGCAAGTGTTTGATTGATCGTTGGGATGATAATGCTCTCCCTAATCTGGAGCTTTGTGCTGCGTTTCGGTTTTCTCCAGATCCGGCGTCAATGGTGCTGGACGCAATCGAAGGTACTAACCACACTCCTCCGTCTTCGTCATCGGGGAAATCATTTGATGTAAGAAGGGTTTTCGTTTTGTTGATGGAAGTTTTGATTGAGATCAATGCGAACATCACTGTTGATATGAGAGAGAGGGCTAAGAAGCTGGCTTGCGATTGGAAAATTAAGATAGATGCCAAGCCTTTCGAGGCTTTAGTGTTTCTGCATTTGGTCGGAGCTTTTGAATTGGAGTCTGAGTTCAGTTCTGATGAGCTTTCCGATTATGTTTTCATGATTGCTAAGTACAAGCAAGCAACTTCGGTGTGTAACAAGATTGGTTTAGGTAGAGAAAGACTTGGAGATCTCATCAAGAAACTCTTGGATTCTGGCAAATCAATCTTGGCAGTGAAGTTCATGTACGAGTGTGGGATGACCGATGGATTCGAACCGGTCCCCATTTTGAAAGCTTACATTAAGGAATCTTGCGAAGCTGCTCATAGAATTTGCTTGGAAGATAACTATTCTCTCAAGTCGCAGAACATAGCCACTGATAAAGAAATCAGTGCCTTGAAAGCAGCGATCAAAATCATCAAAGATCATAACCTTGAATCCGAGTTTTCTGAGGCAAAACTCGAGGAGCGTGTAGAAGAGCTTGAGAAACAAAAGGCGCTGAGAAAACGCAACGCTGCCTCTAATCCGCAGCAAGAGCCGCAGCCAAAGGGGAGAAAACGGCCTCGTGATCGCAGTGGTACACAAGTTCTAGCCCCGGGTCATCCTGGCTTGCAATTAAACCCTTTTGGTCTTGTGAACCCAGCACTTGCTGGCATTGTTCTCCCTTACGTGAACCCGTTAGCATTAGCTGGGCTCTATGGTTCTGCTGCAGCTCCTCAATCTGTTTACCACGGTCAGCAAACTGGATTTGTTTTGCCGCCTCAACGTAAGCCTGCTTATCATTCGCGGTAGCAGCATCTTCGCAGTAAAATCTTAACCTCATGAAAGCAATCGTGCATCTGAACATCTCAAGATTCAGAACGAAACACAGATATAAAACTCAAAACCGTGATTTCTATAAAACATGAAGTTCATTCTTTCTTCCACGTCTATTACAGCTTTGTTCTTTATGCTCATGGTGTTTCATAGAATACAGCTTTATCTAAATATTTTCAGTTCTTGAAAATAGTAATATTATTACTTCAACTGTATTTGTACTTTAATAAATAGTAATAAAATACAGTTTACACAATACAAACAAAGCAGATTCAACTTCTCTCATTCTCAAGATTTAGTCATCAAGCAATCCACAATCCTGAAGAAGTGCTAACTAGTTTTACGCACATTGTTGTCCAACCTGCCTTCCATGGCTGCTACAACTGCAAGTAGCCTTTCGACAGGAACTTTGGTGGCGTCGGCTCTCACACCGATATCAGAATTCAAACGACCAATGCAGTAGTTACCATATCCGGCCAAAGCCATACCACAAAAACCGGCACCTGCAAACCCAAGTGATGAAGAAAAAGCATATTTTGCAGCAGAAACAGTCGAATCTGCAGACATCACTGAAGCGGCTGCTTGGCTACTCATCGTCCCCATCCCTAAGACCTTGAGTGTCAAAGAAACGACACCACCTGCTGCACACACCGAATTGACTTGACCACTACTACCCAACCTGGTGATTGATAACACAGCCATACCAGTTTTGCAATAGATGGCGAAATCTTCACAATTGTTGTCCAACACATGGTAGCGACCAAACCCATTTTTCGCTAAGAGCAATTTCGCACGGGAAATGACTTCATCAGAAGGATCAGAAGCTGCTAACGTGCACGTACCTCCTCGTTGTTTAGCGAGAAAGACAGCCTTAGAAACATTGTACTCAAAGAGATAAAGGTTTCCTCCGGCGAGAAAGCAATCAAGACAGGAAGAGATAACACCATCGAGATTCGATTGATCTCCACAACTAAGACACGGGTTGTCTCCTCCTCGATGATTCGGAACTGAACTAACGATGATCTTGTCCAAAAAAGTTCCGGTTCCAATTTCTAAACCACCTCCACGAGTGAAATGAATGACTTTACCGTCGCCAACATAGATTCCTACGGTTTACACAGAAATCACATTACAAACAAACTAAATTTGAGATCTTAGATAAACCCAGAAATTAAATAACTACGATCAAAGCATTAACATTTCTGCAAATGTAAATTATTAGATCGATCTCAAGAGAAGGAGAGAGAGAGAGAGAACCGTGATGGGAGTAAATATAAGAACGCCATGAATAGATATGATCTCCTGGCTTCAGATCATCTCTGGAGATCTTGTTAGAGAATAATCCCATCTTCTTCTTCTTCTAGCGACCGAGAGACAAAGAGACGAAGATCCGATCTTAGATTTTTAGCTTTCTGATCATTGAACACTCCCGGATTAATGTCGTCGGGATTTAAAGCTTCGGAATTGGGGAAAAAAAGATTCTGAAAAGTTCATAATGCCCTCGGACTAATTATGTTTTGTAAAATAACCCCCAAAGTATAGAATTATTCCAAACAGCCCATATAATCAGATAAACCATTAAATTAAGGGAGACTTACAAAAATACACCTTTGTATTGTCTGTTTTTC